>JACEEZ010024680.1:532500-545000 GCA_016584305.1 Chionoecetes opilio
TCTCTCTCTCTCTCTCTCTCTCTCTCTCTCTCTCTCTCTCTCTCTCTCTCTCTCTCTCTCTCTCTCTCTCTCTCTCTCTCTCTCTCTCTCTCTCTCTCTCTCTCTCTCTCTCATTGTGTGCTATATCTCAAGGCAATATGCCCCTTCATGCCTTCAAGCGTTGTATTGTGACGTTAATGTTTGATATTTTATGTTTTCTTTGGGTCCAACTTTTTTCCATGTAGCAATTTTCCGCAAAGATATAAATGGTACGCGACAAGTAGCCCCTATAGACGAAAGAAATGCATTGAAAACTAACAAAAAAAAAAATGCATTGGATAAAGAACAAACAATGACTGAATAAGTTTTAAAAACGTAAACATAACAGAAAAAAACACAATATTCGACGTATACATTTGAGTAACAAAGGAGTCGATTTAACGTTTTTATTTCTGAAAATAGAATATTAAAAAAATACACGCATATGTACCAGTATACAGAAATCATTAAAAAAATTAAAAAAAGCGTCCCTGTCCGCTGATAAGTATTGCAGGCACGTTTTGTAATTTCCTTTCTTGCAGATATTTACATGTTCCGTCAATTTTCCAGGTAATTTATATTTCCTTACATGTTCAAATTCAGCTTTTCCGTCAATTAATAAGGTGAGAGGTTAGCGGTAAAGAGGGATTCGGAACTGTCCTGTCATAGCCCAATGTGGATTTATAGGTAAGGTAATTAATCACAAAAGATTCCCTTATTATCAAACTAATAATTAACCACTTTTCTTTTTTTTTGTTACTCTGAAATTTCTTTTTTTTTCCAGTTATGTGATTATGCCAGATTTTTCACACATTATTTTTTTTTCGTATTTCATGAAGTAATGTTTCTCCTCTTTAATTTTTTTTTCTTCTCCCTTTCCTTGTATTCCACATCAACTAGAGCTATCATTCTCTCTCTTTTTTTTTTTTTTCTCTCTCTCTCTCTCTCTCTCTCTCTCTCTCTCTCTCTCTCTCTCTCTCTCTCTCTCTCTCTCTCTCTCTCTCTCTCTCTCTCTCTCTCTCTCTCTCTCTCTCTCTTTCTCTCCCCTCATCGATGTATACAGAGAACATTACCATCTCGTCAACTTTCCCCTTTCCACTCTTCATTTCCTATTCATGATACACACAGCACAATAAACCCGCTCCCATTCCTCCCTCGGTTATTATTTACGAGGTCCCGAGTACACTCTCAGAAATGGGGGGTACATTAAGGGTCGAATTGTTACATCGCACCATCAGTACCATTTTTAAACCCTATGTCCAGGCTGGAGGGTAGATGCTGCCGATTATACCCTTCATCTACCCTTTATCTACCCTTTTTAGACAAGAGGGTTGCAAAAGGGTATATTTGCGTCGATCCGAAAGGGTATATTTGTAAGGGTAGAAAAAGGGTAGCAGTATTTCATCACTACAAACACCCTTTTTCTACCCTTTTCCTACCCTTCTTTTCTAAGAGTGTACTGCCTTAGTTACCCACAATATTTTCTTTGTTATTAACTGCTTGCCAATTTAGATAGAAGCTTATTGAAGTGACATGACATGAAGCGATTCTTTTATGTTTCCTCTGAACTTTACGTGTATGGGATAGACAGAAAACACGACCATATCACTTCAGAACGACCAGGAACTACCGTAACAGGAACTACCACGTATAGGTCTCGCGGCCTCTTGTAGCTTCCTTTATATTCTTATGTTCTTATGTTCTTAAAAAAAATGTGTGATAGCGATGTGATGTAATTGAGAAAAAAAACGTGTAGTCTGTTTAGAAGGGCATCATAAGAGGGGTAATTGGAATCTGTTGTAAAAAAAACGAAGTAGAAAAAACATAGAAAACACGACAATATCACAGAAAGATGTGTTTGCGATATGGTATAATTGAGAAAAAAACTGTAGTCTATTTATAATGACATCATAATAAGGGTAATTGGAATCTGTTATAAATAGGAATAACGAAATAAGTAGAAAAAGAACACATGTACACTCAAAAAGTAAAAAAAACAAAAAACATGCACACTCAAAAAGTAGAAAACCATGTACACTCGAGAAGTAGAAAAAAAACCATGTACACTAAAAAAGTAGAAAAAAATCATGTACACTCAAAAAGTAGAAAAAAATCATGCACACTCAAAAAGTAGAAAAAAATCATGTACACTCAAAAAGTAGGAAAAAATCATGTACACTCAAAAAGTAGAAAAAAATCATGTACACTCAAAAAGTAGAAAAAAATCATGTACACTCAAAAAGTAGAAAAAAATCATGTACACTCAAAAAGTAGAAAAAAAAACATGTACACTCAAAAAGTAGAAAAAAAATCATGTACACTCAAAAAGTAGAAAAAAATCATGTACACTCAAAAAGTAGAAAAAAATCATGTACACTCAAAAAGTAGAAAAAAATCATGTACACTCAAAAAGTAGAAAAAAAATCATGTACACTCAAAAAGTAGAAAAAAATCATGTACACTAAAAAGTAGAAAAAAATCATGTACACTCAAAAAGTAGAAAAAAAATCATGTACACTCAAAAAGTAGAAAAAAATCATGTACACTCAAAAAGTAGAAAAAAAATCATGTACCTCAAAAAGTAGAAAAAAATCATGTACACTCAAAAAGTAGAAAAAAATCATGTACACTCAAAAAAAAAAAAAAAAAAGTAGAAAAAAATCATGTACACTCAAAAAGTAGAAAAAAAATCATGTACACTCAAAAAAGTAGAAAAAAAACACGTACACTCAAAAAGTAGAAAAAAAAATCATGTACACTCAAAGTAGAAAAAAAATCATGTACACTCAAAAAGTAGAAAAAAAATCATGTACACTCAAAAAGTAGAAAAAAAATCATGTACACTCAAAGTAGAAAAAAATCATGTACACTCAAAAAGTAGAAAAAAAATCATGTACACTCAAAGTAGAAAAAAATCATGTACACTCAAAAAGTAGAAAAAAAATCATGTACACTCAAAAAGTAGAAAAAACCACGTACACTCAAAAAGTAGAAAAAACCACGAACTCAAAAAGTAGAAAAAACCACGTACACTCAAAAAGTAGAAAAAAACACGTACACTCAAAAAGTAGAAAAAAACATGCACATACACTATCGCACCTCTCTTTTTGAGGTGATAATGTCGTGTTTTCTATCTATCCCTATACACGTCAAGTTCAGAGGAAGCATAAAAGAATCGCTTCATTCATGTAAAGTAGAATCCTCAAAGCATGTAATCGAGACTGTGAGTGAGCAAGAGCACGCCCCTCACCAGCCCATCTGCAGATCCTCCTTCAGGTTTCTGCTGCTGCTGTGAGGACAAGACCAAGGGCAATTATCGGGCCGGATGAGCTTACACTATAAAGGAACGCAGACAACAGAGGAGCCACAACGCACGGAGGCCCCGGATCACTTGCAGGACTGGGGGGCCTCACCTTGGCATCTGGGGGGCACCTGGGGGCATCGCTGGGGTCTCTGTGGCCTCTTTAAACCAAGGTTTTAGAATAATATGAAGGTCTAGAAGAAGGTCTATAGAAGGTCTATGTAATACTCTATAGTAATGCTCTTATTTCTTTCACGTCTTCATATTTGTTAGTTATTAGTCTAAAGTTATCTCAGAACTAATAAGGTAGCCAATATTCCCTCTCTCTCCTTCTCCTTAGATTTAGATTAGTAGTTGTATTGAGTAGAAAGAACAAAAAGAGATATGAAACCACTTGATTATTGAAAAGAAGAGATTGTTTACTGTATTTTTTTGTTATAGACCTTGCTTTGAACTACACCACCAGCATGAGGCGCCCCGAGACTACATGGCTGATAGCACGCTCATAAAGTCGGAGTTTTGTTGAATAAATGGTAGTGAAATATTTACCAAACGGAGCGAACAGGTACTACATTAGCCAATCAGCACACGATCACGGTATCTGTATTTGTATTAACTGCATTAGTTAACGCATATTCCCCATCCAGGAAAATGCGATCAAGCAATCAAGCGTTGTTGACTTAACATCCTGTGTCGGGTTTGTATATTGCATCATCAGACGGATCAGGACAAACCCTAAAATAGCGGAGAAAAAACACGCTAAAGTGACGCCCGGCTGCTCTCAATAGCCTCCCGGTCACTAGTGCATAAAATGACGCTTAACAAAAACACCCACGCATCCCAAAAATAACGCTTTCACCAATAGAAAAGTAACGCATTTATCTAGATAGGGGCAGAATAAAAAGCGAACAGCAGTAGAGTATTTCAACAGTGAGGGATAAATATAAATAGTTATAAATGTAATAGGCATTAAAAGCATAATCCGCCACCTCGCTGCTGCTGCCTGGCGCTGGAGCTACCGGGGTCCTAATAGGGTGTGCGAGCGTGTTCCCGAAAAGGTATGACCCTCATTATACCGGGACACGTGTTCTTGTAATCTAGATTCTCTGAACACCGTCGCCAGCTTGTTGCACTGAGGGAAAACAAGCGTCGCCTCTTAACTACCGACCAGTAATTAAAGAGAATAAACAAAGGAACAGGGACGACAACACACCACAACACAGCAAGGGGTGTCAGGAGGGGGGGAGGGGAAGGAGGGGAGGGGGAGGGGAGGGGGAGGGGGAGGGGGAAGGAGGAGTAGGAAGGGAGGGAGGTGGAGATCAACCGTTTTTCTCTCGCTTGCTTTAATTGACTGCATGCAACATTTGATATTTTTCTGCCATCACTGCTATATAGGAAAACATAATAGCAATACATTAGAACAACGGGATGAAAGGGATGACACACACCACTGGAGGCCATAGGGTGTGAATGAATTAATTAAACTTGACTGAACACTTCTACTCTGCTACATATACAAGGGGCGCCAAGGACTTCCAAATGCAATGTGTCGCCCATGTCAAACAAGCGACTTCCGTGCGTGGCAGTCAGGGGATCCAGCACCCTTTGCCCTCCCATGCCACCTGCCACGGCTGCTATGTAGGATGAGTAGTAGTGAATGGAGAGGGAGGAGAGTAGAGAGGAGAGTAGGACAATAGGAGAGAAGAGAGTAGAGAGGAGAATAGGAGAGAAGAGAGTAGAGAGGATAATAGGAGAATAGGAGAGAAGAGAGTAGAGAGGAAGAGGACAACGAGGAGGACGAGGACGAGGAGAGTGATTGAAACGAGTGCATGGCGTGGACAAAAAAGAAAAGGAAGATTAAGGAAACAGGTAGAAAATAATAACAGTGATAATAATAGTGATGATATTAATAATAATAATAATAATAATAATAATAATAATAGTAATACAAAAATAAAAATAAATAATAAGCGTACACATAAACAGTCTACATATGAATTAAGATGATACACCTCAGTCATCTTAGGACGAAACATAACCCCGTAGTTACACACACGATGGATGGTTGAGTAACGAGAAATGACCCATATAAAAAACTAATATTCAACATTTCCTAAGACCGTGAAGCAATCTTTGACTTACGCAAGAGGTACGGAGGAAAAGTTTGTGTAAAAAGTATATTGAGTGAAGGAAGAAAATTCAAGACAAACAAAACACATATTCAATAGATCTCATAATGAAAACATATGACTTCTAAGACAAACAAACAGCTAACCTTCACTAACAATGAAAACCAAATACACATAGAAGAATAAGGTTTAATCAATCGAGTATATCACTGATAAAAGAAAAAAACCCCACATGTGTATTGCCCCTCGCATGTAAGTAGCCAAGATAACTTAGTCAATGCAGACAATACACATACCATAACAACACCCTCTATGTCCCTCCCTCCCTCTGCCTCTCCCTTCACGTCCACATTACCCGCCTGGAGCAGCGGAAGTAATCGACGTGTGTCTGCAGCGCGCCATAAACTCGCCTCGAAGAATAATATCTTTCTGGCTATTGCCCCTGACCGTGAGCAGGATGTAAATAGGCAAATTCTCAGCCGGTGATCAATCCACAATAATAAAAAGGCAAATAAAAGCTGCCAAAAAGTTATTGATCACGTTCTACATTCCCTGGCCCACACCCTTCATTTGTTATGTTGACAATCGATCCCTCGTGCTCCTCGTGGCCAATCAGCGACGAGGAGCTCAGCTGAGTGTTATGATTCGCCCCCTTCCACGCTGATGATTGGTCAGTCGCCGCCCTGACAAGGTTGCCACCCAATTTCCTGACCAAATAATTCAACAGCGTTCATGGGAGGGTCTGAATACCTCTTGTAATTGGATAATTGTATCGAAAACTGTTGACACAGCCGGTTAGATAGGGTGGGCGAAGAGAAAAGGGGTTAGGCGTGTTGTGATAGCGCGGAACGAGCGATCCGTGGTAAAGTATTGCTCAGGGGAGGGACTTCCGCCTCTACGGCCCCCAAAAGTAGAGGTCTTGCTTGGCTGGGCCTGAACGTGACGATCATTTATGACTGGTATTGATCAGTAATAGTAAATGAGTGGTCTCATCTCAATAATTACAGTCTATTGGGGAGCGATGAGAGTCACGTCCCCAAAAAGGGCTTAATTTCTGACTGCCGTCGTTGGTTGCCGGAGATTTTCGCCCGTGACGCGGCGTCCTGAGGGTCGCTGCGGGGCCGAGGCTGCGCCGCTAATCCCGCGAGCGTGATCACAGGATGAGTCCCCAGCGGGCCATTATCATAATGTGAATGATACACATCCCGGAGAACTTAACTCGTTAGATACATAATGACATAATGAGAAGTGGAGGCGTAGTGTTGGCGAATACGAGGACGATGCCAGCTGAGATGTCCCCTTCCTCCCCCTCCTCTTCCTCTAATCCTTTTTGTCCCCTGCTCTTTTCTTTATACGTTCCCCTTCCTCCTACCCACTGTGCCCCGCTGGTCATACCCTGAATTTCCAACGCATAAATGACATTTTTTGAGGTTGTAGCTCCTTTTTAACTTCTTGTTGTCATTTCTTTTACCTCGCGGGATTCCTCCATAACTTTCAGACAGTCATTTTTTTTCTTAGCCTTCTCTTAAATGAAACGCATATAACAAATCATGAGAGTAAGGAGACCTTCTCTGATTTTGCAAAGTGACCTTCGGGAGCAAATGTATCTTGGATTTACGTGTTTCGTTTACTGCAAGGTTAACGTGAAGGCCGTTGAGGAGGACACACACACACACACACACAAAAAAAAAAACGTGATCGTCATATAAACTACGTACAAAAAACGAGGAAAATCTCTCATAGTAAAAAAAAAAAATCCTTGATCGTCATTTAAACCCAGTACAAAAAAAAGGAAAATCTCTCATAGTAGAAAAAAAAAAACCCTGATCGTCATATAAACCACGTACAAAAAACGAGGAAAATCTCTCTCTCAAAAAAAAATCCTTGATCGTCATATAGTACAAGAAACAAGGAAAATATCTCTTAGTAAAAAAAAAGAAATTCCCTACAAGCCATGTCAACCCCGTCCAAAAAAAGGAAAATCTCTCATAGTAAAAAAAAAAAAAAAAAACTGATCCTCATAAAGATACCAGTAAAACGCCTTAATCGGCGAAGGACAAGCAAGCCCATAGAAACTCGCCGCACGTGCGCACGTGCGGCGGGTTTCGGGTGCGACGTGCGGGTGCGGCGTGCGTGCGGCGGGAGAGTCATCCGGATTCTCGATAGCAAGGAAATTTGTCTGCTGTCATCTAAACTGCATTTACCTTTGCCTTTTTACGCTGAAACTGTAGGGATTGAATGGGGCTATCAGATAGCGAAGACCGCTTGTCAATCGGAAGCGGGATTCCAAAGATATAAGCTCCTGAAAAGCGTGATGGTCGGCCGGGTCGGGTCGGGTCGGGTCGGCCGCTTAACCCGGAAAAATCCGAGTGGGTGAGGACTCACGAGCGCTTCGCGCTCGCTCGTAATAAACAGTACAAAAACAAGGAAAATCTCTCTTAGTAAAAAAGACAAATCCCTGATCGTCATATAAGCACAGTACAAAAAAAGTAAAATCTCCTAGTAAAAAAAAAAAAAAAAAAAAAAAAAAAAAAGCCTGATCGTCATTTAAATTCAGTCAAAAAAAAACCAAGGAAATCTCTTATACATATATATTCTCTTATACTACTCTTATATATATTCTCTTATAGTCCCCTCAACGTTATTTGTGGTTGATGAGCCCCATTACCACGCGGGGACACCTGTGAGGCTGTTGCATAAGAACCCTAGCACCACTGTGAGGCTGTTGCATAAGAACCCTAGCACCACTGTGAGGCTGTTGCATAAAAACCCTTGCACCACTGTGAGGCTGTTGCATAAAAACCCTAGCACCACTGTGAGGCTGTTGCATAAGAACCCTAGCACCACTGTGAGGCTGTTGCATAAGAACCCTAGCACCACTGTGAGGCTGTTGCATAAGAACCCTAGCACCACTGTGAGGCTGTTGCATAAGAACCCTAGCACCACTGTGAGGCTGTTGCATAAGAACCCTAGCACCACTGTGAGGCTGTTGCATAAGAACCCTTGCACCACTGTGAGACTGTTGCATAAGAACCCTAGCACCACTGTGAGGCTGTTGCATAAGAACCCTAGCACCACTGTGAGGCTGTTGCATAAAAACCCTAGCACCACTGTGAGGCTGTTGCATAAAAACCCTAGCACCACTGTGAGGCTGTTGCATAAGAACCCTAGCACCACTGTGAGGCTGTTGCATAAGAACCCTAGCACCACTGTGAGGCTGTTGCATAAGAACCCTAGCACCACTGTGAGGCTGTTGCATAAAAACCCTTGCACCACTGTGAGGCTGTTGCATAAAAACCCTAGCACCACTGTGAGGCTGTGCATAAGAACCCTAGCACCACTGTGAGGCTGTTGCATAAGAACCCTAGCACCACTGTGAGGCTGTTGCATAAGAACCCTAGCACCACTGTGAGGCTGTTGCATAAGAACCCTAGCACCACTGTGAGGCTGTTGCATAAGAACCCTAGCACCACTGTGAGGCTGTTGCATAAGAAACCCTTGCACCACTGTGAGACTGTTGCATAAGAACCCTAGCACCACTGTGAGGCTGTTGCATAAGAACCCTAGCACCACTGTGAGGCTGTTGCATAAAAACCCTAGCACCACTGTGAGGCTGTTGCATAAAAACCCTAGCACCACTGTGAGGCTGTTGCATAAGAACCCTAGCACCACTGTGAGGCTGTTGCATAAGAACCCTAGCACCACTGTGAGGCTGTTGCATAAAAAACCCTAGCACCACTGTGAGGCTGTTGCATAAGAACCCTAGCACCACTGTGAGGCTGTTGCATAAGAACCCTAGCACCACTGTGAGGCTGTTGCATAAAAACCCTAGCACCACTGTGAGGCTGTTGCATAAAAACCCTAGCACCACTGTGAGGCTGTTGCATAAGAGCCCTAGCACCACTGTGAGGCTGTTGCATAAGAACCCTAGCACCACTGTGAGACTGTTGCATAAGAACCCTAGCACCACTGTGAGGCTGTTGCATAAAAACCCTTGCACCACTGTGAGGCTGTTGCATAAAAACCCTTGCACCACTGTGAGACTGTTGCATAAGAACCCTAGCACCACTGTGAGGCTGTTGCATAAGAAACCCTAGCACCACTGTGAGGCTGTTGCATAAGAACCCTAGCACCACTGTGAGGCTGTTGCATAAAAACCCTAGCACCACTGTGAGGCTGTTGCATAACCCTAGCAACTTGAGGATGTTGCATAAAACCCTAGCACCACTGTGAGGCTTGATAAGAGCCCTAGCACCACTGTGAGGTGTTCTGTCCCTGCATCCAAGAGACCCTTGCCCATAACCGTGACGACCATGTTGATAGTAGAAAAACCCTAGCACACACTGTGAGGTTCATAAGACCTTTGCAAAACCCTTGCAGCACGTTGTAGGACCTGACATAAAAGCCGTCTGACCCAACCACTGTGAGGCTGTTGCATAAGAACCCTAGCACCACTGTGAGGCTGTTGCATAAGAACCTAGAACCACGTGGTGCGTGCATAAAACCCTAGGACCACTGTGAAGAACTGCACATAGGAAGCCGTTGCACCACATGTGAGCCTGGCATGAAAACCCTGCACCACTGTGAGGCTGTTGCAATAAGAACCCTTGCACCACTGTGAGCATGATTGCATCAAGAACCCAGCAACCACGTAGGCCCTTGTGCTTATAAGAACCCTAGCACCACTGTGAGGCTGTTGCATAAGAACCCTAGCACCACTGTGAGGCTGTTGCATAAGAACCCTATAGCACCACTGTGAGGCTGTTGCATAGAACCCTAGCACCACTGTGAGGCTGTTGCATAAGAACCCTAGCACCACTGTGAGGCTGTTGCATAAAACCCCACTAGCACCACTGTGAGGCTGTTGCATAAGAAACCCTAGCACCACTGTGAGGCTGTTGCATAAGAAACCCTAGCACCACTGTGAGGCTGTTGCATAAAACCCTAGCACCACTGTGAGGCTGTTGCATAAAAACCCTAGCACCACTGTGAGCTGTTGCATAAGAACCTAGCACCACTGTGAGGCTGTTGCATAACCCTAGCACCACTGTGAGGCTGTTGAAAACTACACAAGAGCCTTAGCTAACCACTGTGAGGCTGTTGCATAAGAACCCTAGCACCACTGTGAGGCTGTTGCATAAGAACCCTAGCACCACTGTGAGGCTGTTGCATAAGAACCCTAGCACCACTGTGAGGCTGTTGCATAAGAACCCTAGCACCACTGTGAGGCTGTTGCATAAGAACCCTAGCACCACTGTGAGGCTGTTGCATAAGAACCCTAGCACCACTGTGAGGCTGTTGCATAAGAACCCTAGCACCACTGTGAGGCTGTTGCATAAGAACCCTAGCACCACTGTGAGGCTGTTGCATAAGAACCCTAGCACCACACATTCTACCGCTCTATAGTCTATTTTTTTTAACAAGGCAAAAATTCCATTCTATCTTAAGGTCTCATGCTAAAATTTATGCCAATGTTTACCTGATAATATGGTTAACTAAAATAAAATACAGCTAAAATTAAGAAGAACTGTACTATTCCCTTCTCCTGGCATCAAGTATAAGTCAGTAAAGGGCTCAGGATTTTTCACCTCTTTAAAAAAACAGACTATACACAGGTGTTCTCGGGGCTGCCGTGACACCTGCCTCTGTGATGTCACCCATTGTTCCTACACCCCGAGTGGCGTCCCTCCATACAACACCTGGCCTATCGTGCATCTGGCCAGCCGGAGTGTTGCTAGTGATGATAGTTGTTCATTTGTCACTACTTCGCCTTCCATACTTAAGTAGATAATAATAATAATAATAGTAATTTTATTTCCACCCGAAGGCATACAGTAAAAAAGACTGGAATGGGTTATGCTTGTCTCTTAACTCGTCTTATCGTTACTACATCGTTTAACATTATCATTATATTATTATTACAAACGTTATCATTATTAGTATTATTACTATTACAATCATTACTATTATTATTATTACTGTCATTACTATCATTGTTTTATCAATATTGCTATTATTATCATCATTATTATTATCATTAACGGTAGTTGTAAAGTAATAGTAGCAGCAAAAGAAGTAATAGCAGTAGTAGTATTAGTATGGGCAGAAAAAGATTGGCATAACAAAAATCACACTCGAAGAAAGCGGGAACCCATAACAAACCCGAAGAGAGGACAGACAAAATACATCTTGACGTACAATTAACTATACAATGTTACTCGCACGCTTGTTAAATCATTCCACTATCTACCATCTTTTTACTATAATTCAGACTTCCCCATTCCCCTTATCAGTCAACCCTGCTTCCACAACAGTCCTCATGCCTCATTTCCTATTTTTTATCTCTTCCATCTATCTATCTTATTATCTACCATCTTTTTACTATAATTCAGACTCCTCATTCCCTTTACTATAGTCTACCCTGCTTCCACCCCAGTCCTCATACCTCATGTCCTATGCTTTAAGACCTTCCATCCTCACCTCTACCTTCACCTCACCTCACCTCCCCGCAAGCCGCGCACACAATGGTCACCTGAACTCTGTATTGTCCACACTCAGATTGCGATCAACATCTTAAGAGTTATAAGACGGTGGCGTTGGAGGCTCCGCAATGAACAAGTCCTAGTATCTAAGAGCCTTGTGCTAGGGGTTCTAAGGGGTACTGAGCCTATTGATAAGAGTACAGAGGAGCGCCGCCAGTGTTTATCAGCGACGCAGGGACAAAATACACACCACGCAGGGATGATAAGTATACAGAGTCCGCCATGCAAAGTCACCTAAATTGTGATTATTTTCTTCCTCTTAACAAGATCAAAAAATTTATTTATAAACAAAAATGCTAGATATATTTGCATAAATCGTTTAATATCAGGTTCCTCGCAGCAAAGATTATAAAATTATTTACGTATATATTACAATGTTTTCATATATCTTGTTTCTTCTTTCTCAAAAACCAGTGAACCAGGATATTTAACATGCAGTAAAACCACTTCATAAATACTGGAGATGATATTTTGCCACAGGACGCGCCGGGAGTTTATTGCGAAGAGAAA
>JACEEZ010024680.1:547500-557500 GCA_016584305.1 Chionoecetes opilio
GAGTAATAAAGGAGTAAAGCAAAGGAGCAACACGCACACCTTCAGGATTTTTGAAGATATGAAGGTGCTGTAAACAAAATAAAATATAAAAAGAGGAAATAACGAAGGAATATCTATGTATTGCATGTAAGTACTTCATCTATAATAATATAAGCGAAAGTGTGTGTGTGTGTGTGTGTGTCTGTCTGTCTGTCCGCGATAGGTGCCGCCCCCTGTGGCGGAATCCCATCATATGTCACAGTTTTGGAATCAGGTTGACCAGGGGAAGGTTTTAAGCCTATTATAGGATGATCCGATCACTTTTTTTTTTTTTTTTTAGCAGCCTATTAGCGAGAACTGTGAAGAAAAAAAAGTGGGTTGCGAGAATTGAGGAAACCTTGATGTAGGGTGATGGGTAATAGGTGAGTGAATGGGTGGGGTGATGGGTAATGGGTGTGGGGTGATGGGTAAGTGAATGGGTGGGGGGTGATGGGTGATGGGTGAGGGAATAGGTGGGGGGTGATGGGTAATGGGTGAGTGAATGGGTGTGTGGTGATGGGTAATGGGTGAGTGAATGGGTGTGTGGTGATGGGTAATGGGTGAGTGAATGGGTGGGGGGAATACATACATTTCAGGAAAGTTATAAGGGGCTATCTGGAGAGTCTGTGTTTGGTGGGCCTTCGTCCCACCAAACACAGGTGGTGGGCCAAAGGCCCACCAATAGCCCTCCGCAGGAGCTAGCCAAAAAGGCCGCCCGGAGGGCGGCTTTGCGGCTAGTATACACATAATAACGAAAACAAATAAACTGCATGGAACTGTACTAGAGAAACAAAGGGAAAGAAGATAACGAGTGCAAAAGCAAATAAAAAGTGGGTGGCAAAACTATTAGGCCAAGCTAGAAGAAGAAAAAAAAAAAGTAAAAAGTAGAGGCAGGGGAAGCAACAGAAGACAGAGGAGAAGCTATAAAAGAGCAGAAGGAGAGGGAGGAAAGCCCTATAAGACAGAGAAAGGCTCGTGTGTATGTACAACACCGCCACTGAATGCTTCGAGAGGCAAGACAAACAAACAAGAGAGAGCGAGAGAGCACCTCCACGACACTGGGGGTCACGTTACCAGCTTAGCCGCGTGGGAATAACACCTCTTCTGCCTCCTCCTTCCTCCTCCTCCTCCTTCTCCTGCAGTGCCCCTTATTCTTTTCCTTTGCCTCCCTTCCCTCCATTCCTATCTTCAGAGACGTCAACGGCAGGTGAGGGAAAAGTTTACAGGGAATAACACCTCCTCCTCCTCCTCCTCCTCCTTCGTCTTCCTCTCCTCCTGCACGGTGACCCTTACTATTTTCCTTGCCTCCCTTCCCTCCTTTTCTTCAGAGACGTCAAAGGCAGGTGGGGGGAAAAGTTTTAGGAGCTAACAGAGGGGACGCGGGGATTCCTGAAGGGGTGTTGCATCTCCTCCGCCTGCAGGTGTTGTCTCCCTCACACCAACCCGCCGATAGATGGACGGAAAAGTGGTGAAGAGAATATGCAGCTGGAGGATTAGGTAGAGATACAGATAAATATATATATATATATATATATATATATATATATACTATATGATAATAGGAATATAATATATGATATATATAATATATTATATATATATATATATATATATACATATATGGGTAATAGAGAGAGTTACAAGTATATGGATAGAGATGAATAAAGGAATCGATTGTATATGATAGACTAAGAGACAGATATTATAGAAAAACGGATAAATATAAGGATAACTGAGATATTACGGCAGTGGAGAGAGAAAATAGACTCGTGATTCCTGCATGCCACCATCGAGCCCACCAGCCAGCCACACAGCCAGCCAGCCACACAGCCAGCCAGCCACACAGCCAACCAGCCACACAGCCAGCCAGCCACACAGCCACCAGCCACACAGCCAGCCAGCCACACACGCCAAGCCCAGCCACCACAGCCAGCCAGCCACCGCCACAGCCAACACACCAGCAGCCACACAGCCAGCCAGCCACACAGCCAGCCAGCCACACAGCACCAGCCACACAGCCAGCCAGCCACACAGCCACCAGCACACAGCCAGCAGCCACACGCCAGCCACCACAGCCAGCCAGCCACACAGCCAACCAGCCACACAGCCAGCCAGCCACACAGCCAGCCAGCCACACAGCCAGCCAGCCACACAGCCAGCCAGCCACACAGCCAGCCAGCCACACAGCCAACCAGTCACACAGCCAGCCAGCCACACAGCCAGCCAGCCACACAGCCAGCCAGCCAAACAGCCAGACAGCCACACAGCCAGCCAGCCACACAGCCAGCCAGTCACACAGCCAGCCAGCCAAACAGCCAGCCAGCCAGCCAGCCAAACAGCCAGCCACACAGCCAGCCAGCCACACAGCCAGCCAGCCAGCCAGCCAAACAGCCAGCCACACAGCCAGCCAGCCACACAGCCAGACAGCCACACAGCCAGCCAGCCACACAGCCAGCCAGTCACACAGCCAGCCAGCCAAACAGCCAGCCAGCCAGCCAGCCAAACAGCCAGCCACACAGCCAGCCAGCCACACAGCCAGCCAGCCAAACAGCCAGCCAGCCAGCCAGCCAAACAGCCAGCCACACGGCCACACAGCCACTCAGCCAGCCACACAGCCAGCCAGCCAGCCACTCAGCCTCGCACACAACCAGCCAGCCACACAGCCAGCCACACAGCCAGTCAGCCAGCCACTCACTCAGCCACACATCCAGTCACTCAGCCAGCCAACCAGCCAGCCAGTCAGCCAGCCAGCCAGTCAGCCAGCCAGCCACACAGCCAGCCAGCCACTCAGCCAGTCACTCAGCAGTCTGCCACCCAGCCAGTCAACTATTCGGCTACTCAGTCAACCAGCCAGCCAGCCAGCTTCTCCACCAGAACACATGAGGGGGAAAATTCTAAGCATGTAAACAAGTGTACTACGAAGCGGGTGCGGCTAAGACATGACCGCAAGCTAACCACAAGCCCGCCGCGCCGTCCATCACCTTTAATGGCCGCAATTGACCGCATCACCCTGCCCCTCCCACACCCTGACCCGGTCTGACCCAAGGTGTACCGCGCCAGTGTCAGGGAAAGACTAATGACTCTGGCACCTCTGGTCACCGCAGAAGAAAGAGGGAAGACACGGAGACCACGGAGAACCAGTTACCAGTACAAGGGGAGCCCGTGATGAAAGGGGATGGGTGGAGAGAGAGAGAGAGAGAGAGAAGAGAGAGAGAGATAGAGAGAGAGAGAGAGAGAGAGAGAGAGAGAGAGAGAGAGAGAGAGAGAGAGAGAGAGAGAGAGAGAGAGAGAGAGGAGAGAGAGAGAGAGACCGTTACCGCAAGAATAGTCTCTCTCTCTCTCTCTCTCTCTCTCTCTCTCTCTCTCTCTCTCTCTCTCTCTCTCTCTCTCTCTCTGAACTATAGCGTGGTGTGAATCCTCCTTTCATATTTGGGTGAAGGAAGGGAAGTGGAGAGAAAACAAAAAATGAGAATGTGGAGTATGAGAGAACGCAAGGAAGGGTGTGAGTGAGACGATAACCACGAAACTCGAAGAACAATGAGGAGACAACAACAACAACAACAAAATGAGAGAAGTGAGGATGGAAATGATATACAGATGAGAGAATTGAAGTAAAAAAGATGATAGACTACAAAAGAGATATAAAGGGAAGGAGTGAGGTAGATAAAACGAGGTGGAAAAGGAAGAGGGGAGAAGGTTAGTGGGGTGGCAATAGAGGAGCTGGAACGTTATGGAAGGTTGGGGTTAACAGTAAGAGGTGATGGGGTGGTGTGGGGTGCGTAGGGGTGGCGTGGCGGGGTGGGGTGGGGTGGGGTGTGGTGGGGGTGACGGAGTGGTGTGGGGTGCGGTAGGGGTGGCGGAGTGGGGTGGGGTGCCTGTGATGGGGGTGACGGAGTGGTGTGGGGTGCGTGTGGTGGGGGTGACGGAGTGGTGGTGGGTGCGGTAGGGGTGACGGAGTGGGGTGGGGTGCTGTAAGGGTGATGGGGTGGTGTGGGGTGCGTGTGGTGGGGGTGACAGAGTGGTGTGGGGTGCGGTAGTGGTGACGGAGTGGGGTAGGGTGCGGTAGGGGTGACGGAGTGGGTGCCGGTGGGAGGTACAGAGGTTGAGGCGACGCAGTGAGGTTGTCCATCAGGAGGAGTCAGGAGAAACGAGCTGCAGAAGGAAATGGTGCCAAGGAGGACAAAGAGAACGCATCCCAAGTCTGTCTGTCTGGCACCCTCCTCTTCCTCCTCCTCTTCTTCCTCCTTTGGTCTCTTCCCTTTCACTTCCACCTCTCTGCCAATTCTCCTTTCTTTCCTATTTCACTTACTACTCATGCCATTCCTTTTTACCTTTTTATTTGGCTCTCTTTTCCAAACACTTTGTAAACTCTTTCCTTTCCTCTCCTCTCCTTCTTCATCTTTTTATATTCTCAGAGGCATCTTATTCGTAATCATTATCGTGTGTGTGTGTGTGTGTGTGTGTTGTGTGTGTTGTGTGTGGTGGGGTGTGTGTGTGTGTGGTGTGTGTGTGGTGGGGTGTGTGTGTGGTGGGTGGTGTGTGTGGTGTGTGGGTGTTGTGGTGTGTGTGTGTGTGTGTGTGTGTGTGTGTGGTGTTGTGTGTGTGTGTGTGTGTGTGTGTGTGGTGTGTGGTGTGTGTGTGTGGTGTGTGTGTGTGGGTGTGTGTGTGTGTGTTGTGTGTGTGTGTGTGTGTGTGTGTGTGTGTGTGTGTGTGGTTGTGTGTGTGTGTGTGTGTGTGTGTGTGTGTGGTGTGTGGTGTGTGTGTGTGTGTGTGTGTGTGTGTGTGTGTGTGTGTGTGTGTGTGTGTGTGTGTGTGTGTGTGTGTGTGTGTGTGTGGTGTGTGTGGTGTGTGGTGTGTGTGTGTGTGTGGTTGTGTGTGTGTGGTGTGTGTGTGTGTGTGTGTGTGTTGTGTGGTGTTGTGTGTGTGTGTGTGTGTGTGTGTGTGTGTGTGTGTGTGTGTGTGTGTGTGTGTGGTGTGTGTGTGTGTGTGTGTGTGTGTGTGTGTGTGTGTGTTTTGTGTGTGTGTGTGTGTGTGTGGTGTGTGTGTGTGTGTGTGTGGTGTGTGTTGTGTGTGTTTTTGTGTGTGTGTGTGTGTGTGTGTGGTGTGTGTGTGTGTGGTGTTGTGTGTGTGGTGGTGTGTGGTGTGTGTTGTGTGTGTGTGTGTGTGTGTGTGTGTGTGGTGTGTGTGTGTGTGTGTGTGTGTGTGTGTGTGTGGGTTTTGTGTGTGTGTGTGTGTGTGTGTGTGTTGGTGGTGTGTGTGTGGTGTGTTTGGTGGTGTGTGTGGTGTGTGTGGTGTGGTGTGGGGTGTGTGTGTGTGTGTGTGGTGTGTGTGTGTGTGTGTGTGTGTGTGTGTGTGTTTTGTGTGTGGATGGGTCTGGGTGTAGTTTGATGCTGGGATGGAGACTTAAGACAGGAGTGACTGTGATGCAAGGAGGAGGAGGAGGAGGAGGAGGAGGAGGAGGAGGAGGAGGAGGAGTGAGGAGGAGGAGGAGGAGGAGGAGGAGGAGGAGGAGGAGGAGGAGGAGGAGGAGGAGAGAGGAGATGCAGAGGAAGGAGGAGGAGGAAGGAGGAGAGGAGGAGAGGAGAGGAAGAGAGAGGTAGGAGGAGGAGGAGGATCTTGCCACCACTTAACACTCAGCAGACGCGGCCAAATGAACGAGGTCGAGAACGCAAGTCGACAAAATGTAAATAATGAAACATCGCAAACACGCACGAAGGACTCTGATTTAAATGATGACGAGAATAACTTCCAGTGCTTATTATGTCTTACAAAACACACCTTAATGTACTTTAAAATGCCATATAAATACAATAAATCTAAAGAAACTAAACTTGTATGTAAATGTCATATGAATATATCATTATAATTGATCACTATACTTATATGATAGCAGAGGCAAATGATTACAAAAGCAGTTATGTATTCGTAATTTGAAAGCATTGATAATACCTGTAGTTAGACGATACAAATATACAACAGATATGTGATACCCAACATTGGAATGATAACTTTTAATTAAGCAAGTAAAGATTTGTATAATAATTCAATCATGCTATTTACCTGAAACATATATTGCATAATGAAGTAAATTAAGCAGCAATTCTGAAGAAAATTTATATCTTGGTTGTAATGATATTTTTTCTTACGACCATGCAAAATCCTGGGTTTTAGTATTTGTTAATTTGAATTAAAACAATAACTACAATTATCGTTTCCTTACATCAAAGTTTTGTCTACACCACGACCATGGCGTGTGTGTGGTGGGGACGGGAAGTGTGCGTGCCCGTGTGTGACATGCTTATTATGTGAACGTATACACAATAAGTATGTATGAATGCATGCATATATGTGCCTGCTTGCTTGTATGTTTGTCTGTATCAGTAGTAACTTTCATTTCTACAAAGCACACACACACACACACACACACACATACACACTCGTATGTTGTCTGTGTGGTGTGTGTGTGGAGAGAGAGAGAGAGAGAGAGAGAGAAAAAGGGAGAGAGAGAGAGAGAGAGAGAGAGAGAGAGAGAGAGAGAGAGAAGGAGAGAGAAGAGAGAGAGAGAGAGAGAGAGAGAGAGAGAGAGAGAGAGAGAGAGAGAGAGAGAGAGAGGAGAGAGAGAGAGAGAGAGAGAGAGAGAGAGAGAGAGAGAGAGAGAGAGAGAGAGAGAGAGAGAGAGGAGAGAGAGGAGAGAGAGAGAGAGAGATTTTTAGATTTATTTAGCCAAACAGTTATACATGTAATAAAAACATAATACATAATTATATAAAATTGGCTGAGCCTGTTGAGAGTAAACTCTCTTAAAAGGCTCACACTTGAAGATATCTAATTAATTAAACACATACAAATACACATACGACTAAATACGTATACATACACAAACACATAGGAACAAATACGCACACATACACATGAGTAAATACACACACACACACACACATACACATATGAGCAAATACACACACATACACAATTACACATACGAGCAAATACACACACACACATACACATATGAGCAAATACACACACATACACAATTACACATACGAGCAAATACACACACACACATACACATATGAGCAAATACACACACATAACATTACATACGAGCAAATCACACACAACATACACATATGAGCAAATACACACACATACAGCAAATACACATACGAGCAATAACAACACACATACAATATGAGCAATACACACACATACACAATTACCATACGAGAAATACACACACACAAACACTATGAGCAATACACACACATACAATACACATACGAGCAAATACACACACACACATACATATGAGCAAATACACACACATACATTCACATACGGCAATACCACCACCTACACTATGAGCAATACACCACATACACAATTACACATACGAGCAAATACACACACAAATACACATTGAGCAAATACACACACATCATACACATATGAGCAAATACACACAACACATACACATATGAGCAAATACACAACACAATAACATATGAGCAAATACACACAAACATAACATATGAGCAATCCACACCACATACACATATGAGCAAATACACACACACACATACACAATGACAATACCACACACACATCACAATGAGCAAATACACACAACACATCACTATGAGCAATACACAACACCATACACTTGAGCAAATACACCACACAAATCACATATGAGCAAATACACACACATACACATACGGCGAATACACATACATTACATACGAGTAATATGCACACCATGCAAGAGAGTGGAGAGAGAGAGAGAGAAGGAGAGAGAGAGAGAGAGAGGAGAGAGAGAGAGAGAGAGAGAGGAGAGAGAGAGAGAGAGAGAGCGCCTGTGTTGATAAATGTATATGGCTGAGTCAAACACCTGAGCTGTTCACGGGACACGGTCGGGGTCGCCCGTTTATCTGTGTGTCTGTGCATGTAGGAAGCGCAGCAAAAATGTAGAACAAATCATGCTGACAATGCGAACATTATTCATGCGGTAAATGTGATAAAATGGGCCTTCCATGCATAAGACAGACGAATTTCAATCAAATTACTAAATCTGATGTCCTCTTCCACCATAATTAATAATCACTCCTGTCACTCCCCACCACCATCCAACTCACTATTCTCTTTAATCCTCCTTGATGCCTCTCACTTACAGTAATAAGTATGGTATACCAGGTCCTACGCCCCTGCTTCTCCTCATGGTATCATCACACCTCAAAGACCTGCCTGGCTGTGGGGGGGGAGAGGTCGCCTGGTCGCCACTCTGGGTCGATAACGCTTGTCAGTCCGGCAGAGTCGCGTGGTGGCGGGAGTGAAGGATGCCGCGTCGCCGGAGCTCACACATCAGTGACCTAAGGCCGAGTATGATTAACTAACTTCCACTCCCAGGCCCTGATTGATTAATTTTGCCTGCACGTATACAAATGTGTGTGCGAGACGGCAAACACTTGTGGGGTGGCTGAGGGGTGAGGGGTGGGTGGGTCTAGGGTTGCACCGTTACCGCACACCCCGAGCTACACCGTGGGAACCTGTACCTCGCCCTTACCCCTTTAACACCTTGTCTACACTCTAAAGCACGTCCACTGCACCGTCAGGGTCTCCGCTAGACAGGTGCGCGCCTTGTTGATTTAATAGGTACACGTATTATCAACAGACTTAATGAACTCATCAGCGACACATGCGAACCTTCAGGGCCGCTCCTCGCATTCCTCGCTACAGATCAACTTCTCGGCCACGCCTGACGAGAGGCAGATCTGGCTTTATGTTATATTTGCGATGGCGTAGCGGCTCGTAATGAGAAACACAAGCCGTCTCAGGGGACGGCCGCCGTGTGAGTCGCGTTGTTGGCAGGCCATGGTATTCACAGGCCGGGCCGCGGCGTCACCACACGATATGCTGCATGGTGGACAAATTATCTGTTAACACGGAAAGTTTCGTGGTTGTGCATCTTAAGCAAATCTAATGATATTTTTTTATTATTAAAGTGCCCAAAATGTAGGAACGGTAATCAAATAGAAGCTGTGGATCGGTCAAGCAACAGTTCCTTCCCACGATGATCTTCCACCTGATCCACACAACACTGCGTCACTCGATCCACGTGGAGGGCCGCTGCTCCACTGCTGCCTCCCACCCTGACAGTAATCGGGGGGTGTTTCTCGACTCGGGTCCCGCGAACTCCCTCCCTCAAGTTACCGACCTAAAGCAGCCCCCGGGAACCCTGTCTGTGCTTCCATTAATCTTTACTAATAGCCGCGTCTGCTTTGAGGTTGTACTCTGATACCGCCTGGGTCGACCTTCGCTGACGACACCTCGAACGATAACTGCTGAGAATATGACAGTATAGTCTTGTAATGTACATGATCTTGATGAAAAGTGACTCCGGGCGATGTTCCTCTCGGGGAAGACGACGATAGGTCACCAAGCTAATAGGGAATGGCCGAGGTAATTAACGCATTACAGATAATTGACTGAGACCTTTGATAAGTCATGACGGAGGGTAGTTGATCGTACTTACACCTGTGTGAGGAAGATGACTTCAATAATTGTAGGTAAAATATATTAATGAACGATCGATTTCACCGAGTGACTGCCCTCTCGAGCTCATGGTGATGAATAACCTGGCAGCAATGTTCTCACGCCCCCTTCTGGCTGGGAACGATTTATCTAATTTAGGCGTCAATACCAACTCCAGAAATGGGCGTGTTTCTGCTTCCCACGGTGATAGGACACAGTCGACGCCAGGGCCGCGGCGCCTCTCTCAGCGGAGGATCAACAGCCCAGCAGGACGCCCCTTGCCCGCCCTCCTGCCGCCCACACATAACCCAATCCACCCCAACACCTCTTTCACAGTATCACTTCCCACACTTCACCAACCACGTCACAGCTTCACTTCCTAGCTTCTTTTCCTCATTTCTCCACTCATTTCCTCAATTTTTTACGAAATAGGGAGAAACTAGTTTAT
>JACEEZ010024680.1:562500-570000 GCA_016584305.1 Chionoecetes opilio
GAGGGATGCAGGGACGGTGGGGATTAGAAGAGAGGGATCCAGGGATGGTGGGGATTATAAGAGAGGGATGCATGGATGGTGGGGATTATAAGAGAGGGATGCAGGGATGGTGGGGATTAGAAGAGAGGGATGCAGGGATGGTGAGGATTAGAAGAGAGGGATGCAGGGGTGGTGAGGATTAGAAGAGAGGATGCAGGGATGGTGGGGATTAGAGGAGAGGGATGCAGGGATGGTGGGGATTAGAAGAGAGGGATGCAGGGGTGGTGGGGATTAGAAGAGAGGATGCAGGGATGGTGGGGGTTAGAAGAGAGGGATGCAGGGATGGTGGGGATTAGAGGAGAGGGATGCAGAGATGGTGGGGATTAGAAGAGAGGAATGCAGGGATGGTGGGGATTAGAAGAGAGGGATGCAGGGATGGTGGGGATTAGAAGAGAGGGATGCAGGGATGGTGGGGATTAGAAGAGAGGGATGCAGGGATGGTGGGGATTAGAAGAGAGGAATGCAGGATGGTGGGGATTAGAAGAGAGGTATGCAAGGATGGTGGGGATTAGAAGAGAGGGATGCAGGATGGTGGGGATTAGAGGAGAGGGATGCAGGGATGGTGGGGATTAGAAGAGAGAAATGCAGGGATGGTGGGGATTAGAAGAGAGGGATGCAGGGATGGTGGGGATTAGAAGAGAGGGATACAGGGATGGTGGGGATTAGAAGAGAGGGATGCAGGGATGGTGGGGATTAGAAGAGTGGGATGCAGGGATGGTGGGGACTAGAGGAGAGGGATGCAGGGATGGTGGGGATTAGAAGAGAGGAATGCAGGGATGGTGGGGATTATAAGAGGGATGCAGGGATGGTGGGGATTAGAAGAGAGGGATACAGG
Source organism: Chionoecetes opilio (assembly GCA_016584305.1). Taxonomy (NCBI): domain Eukaryota; kingdom Metazoa; phylum Arthropoda; class Malacostraca; order Decapoda; family Majidae; genus Chionoecetes; species Chionoecetes opilio. The sequence goes on from JACEEZ010024680.1 coordinate 563,375, forward strand.
GATGGTGGGGATTAGAAGAGAGGGATGCAGGGATGGTGGGGATTAGAAGAGAGGGATGCAGGGATGGTGGGGATTAGAGGAGAGGGATGCAGGGATGGTGGGGATTAGAAGAGAGGAATGCAGGGATGGTGGGGATTAGAAGAGAGGGATGCAGGGATGGTGGGGATTAGAAGAGAGGGATGCAGGGATGGTGGGGATTAGAAGAGAGGGATGCAGGGATGGTGGGGATTAGAGGAGAGGGATGCAGGGATGGTGGGGATTAGAAGAGAGGGATGGTGGGGATTAGAAGAGAGGGATGCAGGGATGGTGGGGATTAGAGGAGAGGGATGCAGGGATGGTGGGGATTAGAAGAGAGGGATGGTGGGGATTAGAAGAGAGGGATGGCGGGGATTAGAAGAGAGGGATGCAGGGATGGTGGGGATTAGAAGAGAGGGATGCAGGGATGGTGGGGATTAGAAGAGAGGGATGCAGGGATGGTGGGGATTAGAAGAGAGGGATGCAGGGATGGTGGGGATTAGAAGAGAGGGATGCAGGATGGTGGGGATTAGAGGAGAGGGATGCAGGGATGGTGGGGATTAGAAGAGAGGGATACAGGGATGGTGGGGATTAGAAGAGAGGGATGCAGGGATGGTGGGGACTAGAGGAGAGGGATGCAGGGATGGTGGGGATTAGAAGAGAGGGATGCAAGGATGGTGGGGATTAGAGGGGAGGGATGCAGGGATGGTAGGGATTAGAAGAGAGGGATGCAGAGATGGTGGGGATTAGAAGAGAGGGATGCAGGGATGGTAGGGATTAGAAGAGAGGGATGCAGGGGTGGTGAGGATTAGAAGAGACGGATGCAGGGATGGTGAGGATTAGAAGAGAGGGATGCAGGGGTGGTGAGGATTAGAAGAGAGGGATGCAGGGATGGTGGGGATTAGAAGAGAGGGATGCAGGGGTGGTGAGGATTAGAAGAGAGGGATGCAGGGATGGTGGGGATTAGAAGAGGGATGCAGGGATGGAGGGGATTAGAAGAGAGGGATGCAGGGATGGTGGGGATTAGAAGAGAGGAATGCAGGGATGGTGAGGATTAGAAGAGAGGGATGCAGGGATGGTGAGGATTAGAAGAGAGGGATGCAGGGATGGTGAGGATTAGAAGAGAGGGATGCAGGGATGGTGGGGATTAGAAGAGAGGGATGCAGGGATGGTGGGGATTAGAAGAGAGGGATGCAGGGATGGTGGGATTAGAAGAGAGGAATGCAGGAATGGTGGGGATTAGAAGAGAGGGATGCAGGGATGGTGGGGATTAGAAGAGAGGGATGCAGGGATGGTGGGGATTAGAGGAGAGGGATGCAGGGATGGTGGGGATTAGAAGAGAGGGAATGCAGGGATGGTGGGGATTAGAAGAGAGGGATGCAGGGATGGTGGGGATTAGAAGAGAGGGATGCAGGGATGGTGGGGATTAGAAGAGAGGGATGCAGGGACGGTGGGGATTAGAAGAGAGGGATGCAGGGATGGTGGGGATTAGAAGAGAGGGATGCAGGGATGGTGGGGATTAGAAGAGAGGGATGCAGGGATGGTGGGGATTAGAAGAGAGGGATGCAGGGATGGTGAGGATTAGAAGAGAGGGATGCAGGGATGGTGAGGATTAGAAGAGAGGGATGCAGGGATGGTGAGGATTAGAAGAGAGGGATGCAGGGATGGTGGGGATTAGAAGAGAGGGATGCAGGGATGGTGGGGATTAGAAGAGAGGGATGCAGGGATGGTGGGGATTAGAAGAGAGGGATGCAGGGATGGTGGGGATTAGAGGAGAGGGATGCAGGGATGGTGGGGATTAGAAGAGAGGAATGCAGGGATGGTGGGGATTAGAAGAGAGGATGCAGGGATGGTGGGGATTAGAAGAGAGGGATACAGGGATGGTGGGGATTAGAAGAGAGGGATGCAGGGATGGTGGGGATTAGAAGAGAGGGATGCAGGGATGGTGGGGATTAGAGGAGAGGGATGCAGGGATGGTGGGGATTAGAAGAGTAATGCAGGGATGGTGGGGATTAGAAGAGAGGGATGCAGGATGGTGGGGATTAGAAGAGAGGGATGCAGGGATGGTGGGGATTAGAAGAGAGGGATGCAGGGATGGTGGGGATTAGAGGAGAGGGATGCAGGGATGGTGGGGATTAGAGGAGAGGGATGCAGGGATGGTGGGGATTAGAAGAGAGGGATACAGGGATGGTGGGGATTAGAAGAGAGGGATGCAGGGATGGTGGGGACTAGAGGAGAGGGATGCAGGGATGGTGGGGATTAGAAGAGAGGGATGCAAGGATGGTGGGATTAGAGGAGAGGGGTGCAGGGATGGTGGGGATTAGAAGAGAGGGATACAGGGATGGTGGGGATTAGAAGAGAGGGTGCAGGGATGGTGGGGATTAGAAGAGAGGGATGCAGGGATGGTGGGGATTAGAGGAGAGGGATGCAGGGATGGTGGGGATTAGAAGAGAGGGATGCAGGTATGGTGGGGATTAGAGGAGAGGGATGCAGGGATGGTGGGGATTAGAAGAGAGGGATACAGGGATGGTGGTGATTATAAGAGAGGGATGCAGGGATGGTGGGGATTAGAAGAGAGGGATGCAGGGATGGTGGGGATTAGAGGAGAGGGATGCAGGGATGGTGGGGATTAGAAGAGAGGGATACAGGGATGGTGGGGATTAGAAGAGAGGGATGCAGGATGGTGGGGATAGAGGAGAGGGATACAGGGATGGTGGGGATTAGAAGAGAGGGATGCAAGGATGGTGGGGATTAGAGGAGAGGGGTGCAGGGATGGTGGGGATTAGAAGAGAGGGATACAGGGATGGTGGGGATTAGAAGAGAGGGATGCAGGGATGGTGGGGATTAGAGGAGAGGGATGCAGGGATGGTGGGGATTAGAAGAGAGGGATGGTGGGGATTAGAAGAGAGGGATGGTGGGGATTAGAAGAGAGGGATGCAGGGATGGTGGGGATTAGAATAAAGGGATGGTGGGGATTAGAAGAGGGATGGTGGGGATTAGAAGAGAGGGATACAGGGATGGTGGGGATTAAAGAGAGGGATGGTGGGGATTAGAAGAGAGGGATGCAGGGATGGTGGGGATTAGAGGAGAGGGATGCAGGGATGGTGGGGATTAGAAGAGAGGGATACAGGGATGGTGGGGATTAGGAGAGGGATGCAGGGATGGTGGGGATTAGAAGAGAGGGATGCACGGATGGTGGGGATTAGAAGAGAGGGATGCAGGGATGGTGGGGATTAGAGGAGAGAGATGCAGGGATGGTGGAGATTAGAAGAGAGGGATGCAAGGATGGTGGGGATTAGAGGAGAGGGATGCAGGGATGGTGGGGATTAGAAGAGAGGGATGCAGGGATGGTGAGGATTAGAAGAGAGGGATGCAAGGGTGGTGGGGATTAGAGGAGAGGGATGCAGGGATGGTGGGGATTAGACGAGAGGGGTGCAGGGATGGTGGGGATGTGTGGATAGAGCGTTGCAGCACACATACAGGCTTCAAACATGTCCCCAACCACTCCCCAACCCTGCTTGCGGGAGGGCACCGGGAACAGAAGTTATAGCTTGCTAGTTCTTGAAGTGTATCTGTAGATGTTGAGGTTATGTGATATCCGTGGCAGTCGTAATGGTAGTAGTGGTGGCGGTGGTGGTGGTGGTAGTGGTAGTGGAAGTTACGTGGTAGTAGAAGTAGAAGTAGCAGAAACAGTAGTAGTTGTTGTTTTTGTTGTCATTGTTGTTATAAATCAAGCTAGTAATGACAATAATTACGATAACAATAATAATAATGATAATGATGACTATAAAAACAATTGACAAAACTTATGAGGGGATACCAGAATCACATGCTGCATTTTGTGTGTGTGTGTGTGTGTGTGTGGTGTGTGTGTGTGTGTGTGTGTGTGTGTGTGACTTTTTTTTTTTTTTTTTTTTTTTTTTTCGGGCCTCCAGCAGGGAGGACCACGGGCTAGCTTGAGCCCGTCAGAGAGATGCTTTGAAAAAAGAGAGGAGAGTGTTCGTGCTGCTGGCGTGCGGCACGAGGACTGGCTTGTCCATCCTGAAGAGGAGTGCGGGGCACTCAGCAGGATACACTCTCCGTACTATGCAATGTTTCTTCCGTTTCCTGCGGCACACGGGTTTCCGGCAACATACGGCCCCGGGGACTGCACCGGCGCCACCTTCACGGGAGCCCCGACCCCTTGAAGGTGGCGCCGGGCATGTTCCCGAGGCCGCTCGCCTCCAAAAACCCCTTGCACCACAAGAACCAGGAGGAATTTTTTTTTTAATAGCCCAAGGCTGGGCTAACGAAGTGTGACTCTGTGTGTGTGGGTGTGGGTGTGGGTGGGTGGGTGGGTGGGTGTGTGTGGATCGGCCTGACGGTTTTCCATTTAGCGCTGCCAAGATAGTCGTTATCTTGAATCTCATTTGGAATCATTAAAACATATTGCCACTGAAAAGCAAAGCTAGAATCCCTTATCAGGTATCAACCATCATTACATGCAATGCTAAATTGGGCCATTAGTTGCGAGTACTTGTAACTGCCTCATTAAATGTTACGGCTGATTTACACTTCTTTCTGCATTAAATTCGACATTGCAGATCTGTATCCATCATTTGGTAGCTTGTGGTGCTTCCTGTCTGTCAAGGCCAACAGTTCGCCACTTAGGTGCGATTATGTACAATTCTGAATAAATCAAGCTTGATGGAGGTGACTTGTGGACCTAAAGAGGCATAACAGAGCATACTGACTTCTCTAAAGAATAAAATAAAAGTAGTAATACACGGTGAATCGCAGGAGGCCAATCTGGGGGAGTGTCTGCCACTGCTGCAGCTGCGGGAGCACAGCGGGGGGCCTCCCACTACCACCTGCCGGCCCGCCCCCCTCCCACCCATGAGCTCACCTGGGCCGGACAGTAAGAGGACTCCAAACAGACTATAACAGACTATATAAACAGACTATAGTATGACAAACAGACTAGTGTGCGTTTCAGTCTTCAAGGCCATACGGAAATATAGGTGAGGGGTTGTCCTTTATGTCCCAAGGAACTGTCGCAAGGAAACCCGAATGACAGGTAAAACACACCACACACACACACACACACACACACACTCACACACACACACACACACCACACACACACACACACACACACACACACATCTTACTGCAGTATATAAATAATCTCCGTGATTTTAAATAACATTTTACAAAGACGATCTTCACTCACAAAGTGGAGGAAGGTAGTAAAACTTATACAAAAATTAAAGAATACATTGTAAAAAGCATAATTACTACTTGACAACGTTGGAATGCATATCCTTTCGAGTACGTACCTCTTAAACTATGTGTAATCCAGTTTGGGAACCCCTGTTACTTTTTTTTTTTTTGGCCTATAGCGCCTGTAGGCAGTGACTTCTAAGGCTCGGATGGTAGGCCTGGAGGTTCACTTGAGGGTTGTGATGGTGGACTTACGCCGATGGAAGGAGAAGAATACGGGACTGCCCGAGTGTGTTACAGCAACAGCAGCAGCCGAGCCACAGACACTCATTAAAGCTTATGATGCTAAAAAAAAAAAGCACCGACGAGACATATTCAAGTAATTATCGTGTAATGATGATATTCAAGCTGCCTCACTACATAAAATGCTCAAATCGAAATCGTCAATCAAATCATATCAAGGGCAATACATATTATAATTTGTTAAAAATATCACATCATCATTTATAATTTGATACAGTTAATTGACACAAATTATCATTCAAGACAAATTATTCTGGTACATACAAGACATCTGGCATGAGATAGTGTGTGTGTGAGTGTGTGTCTTTGTGTGTGTGTGTGTATGTGTGTGTACGAGAGAGAGAGAGAAAGAGACACACAGAGAGAGAGAGAGAGGAGAGAAGAGAGAGAGAGAGAGAGAGAGAGAGGAGAGAGAGAGAGAGAGAAGAGGAGAGAGAGAGAGAGAGGAGAGAGAGAGAGAGAGAGAGATGAGAGAGAGAGAGAGAGAGAGAGAGAGAGAGATGAGAGAGAAAAAAAGAGAGAGAGAGAGAGAGAGAGAGAGAGAGAGAGAGAGAGGAGAGAGAGAGAGAGAGGGAGAGAGAGAGAGAGAGAGAGAGAGAGAGAGAGAGAGAGAGAGAGAAATATAATGTTAGTAAGAGCAGAGAAATATATGTTAGTAAGAGTGCATGCACGTTCCCCGCATCTGAGTGCTTATCTATAATAAATGTCTGTGTAGCCTTTTCTCGAATGTCGACCTAAATCACTCTACTTTATCACTCTTTTATGAATGTTTTACAAGTGTGTGTTCTATTGTCCGCCGACCTCTTGACGCGACTCTCTCTCTCCCCCTCGCCACAATGCAATTTATAGGACATTGCAAACGACGCAGGCATATTTTAGGTGTCAATGATACACCTTTGCTTAAGTTACAACGATGTACCATGGCGTTGTAGATGAGCAAGCGGCCGAGTATGTACACTATACGCGGCGCTAAAATTGAGTGATGCAGTCATATATAAGTATTTTATGTATATCTGTGTATGTATGTATGTATGAGTGTTTGGCAGAGGTGGTGGTGGTGGTGGTGGTGGTAGGAGGAGGTGGTGGAAGAGGTATTGGTGGTAATA
>JACEEZ010024680.1:575000-577722 GCA_016584305.1 Chionoecetes opilio
TTCACGACGCCTGTAAATAGAGTGAGGAGCAATATCGTACAGACGTGGCCTTCCCTCCGGACGTAGTGGAGCATACACGTCATTACCACACAAAGGACGCGACGCGATATCATCCTATCTTTATCCGGAAATAGTGGAAGAATACTGTCATTGCGAAGAACACGAGATAATGGAGGATAGTGTTATTAGTATTATACCAGGACAAACACATTTTTTATTCTGTAATAATATGTTTCTGATGTGAGACAACGATCGTGTAACCAAGCTGAAATAGAGGGGCAAAACACACACACACACACACACACACACACACACGCCTGGTGGTGTGGGTGCAGGGTGTGTGTGGTGTGTGAGGTCCCAGCATTACCCAAAGAGGATTAATAATGAGCTCCAAGCTCGCACCGGGAGGGTGGGTGAAACTGGCGATCGCGAGTCTGACTCGCGTGGTCAAGACCATGGGTGAATGACAAACAGGAAAGACGCATATCATCATTTTTTTTTCCTCGTTGAAGTAGCTAATCTCTCAACGAAATCCTGACGTACGAACCCAACGCGTCAAAACAACTGAGACAAAAACAACCGCTATCTCAAATATAGCCTGCAGAATCTGAAGAATCCTTCCTATCTGAAGACATTATCACTAAGAGCAATATTTATGTATGTACTACATTGAGAGTAAGAGTCTGGAGATAAGGCCCATCACTTGTAGAGCTAACTTTGGTTGTTCCGAGAATAGATCGACTTAGGGATAAACGTTCACTAGAAAAATGCTTCTTCATCATGCAGGATGCTATACAAGAAGGAAGAGGAGGAGGAGAGGAGGAGGAGGAGGAGGAGGAGGGGGGAGGAGGAGGAAGGAGGGGGGAAAGGAAGGAGGAGGGGGAAAGGAGGAGGAGGAGGAGGGAAGGAGGGAGGAGGAGGAGGAGGAGGAAGAGAAACAGAGGCCTGCGAGGGGCACATGACGAGGCCAAGAACAGCAGTAATGAGGGAACACAGCACCTACAGGGATCACTTGATACCTGGCCACATAAGAAAAAGACAAAGAGGCACCATCTCTCTCTCTCTCTCTCTCTCTCTCTCTCTCTCTCTCTCTCTCTCTCTCTCTCTCTCTTTCTCTCTGTTTTATCTATAATAATATAAGCGAAAGTGTGTGGTGTGTGTTTGTGTGTGTCCGCTGTAGGTTCCGCCCCCCGTGGCACAATCCCATCATATGGCACAGTTTTGGAACCAGGTTGACCAGGGGAAGGTTTTAAACCCACTTATGGGATGATCCGATCATTTTTTATTTGTTTATATTTGTAGTAGCCTATTATCGAGAATTGTGAGAAAAAAAAAGTGGGTTGCGAGAATTGAGGAAACCTTGATGTAGGGTGATGGGTAATGAGTGAGTGAATGGGTGGGGTGATGGGTAAGGTGGGGTGGATGGGGAGTGAATGGGTGGGGATGATGGGTTGGGGGTGATGGGTGAGGGGTTTGAGGGAATAGGTGAGGGGTGAGGGGGTAATGGGTGAGTGAATGGGGGGTGTGGTGATGGGTAATGGGTGAGTGAATGGGTGGGGGGTGATGGGTAATGGGTGAGTGAATGGGTTGGGGGTGATGTAAATGGGTTGGCGTTAATACATACATTTCTACATCCATGATTTCAGAAAAGTTAGAAGGGGCTATCTGGAGAGTCTGTTCGGCCCACCAAACACAGGTGCTGGGCCGAAGGCCCACCAATAGCCCTCCGCAGGAGCTAGCCAAAAAGTCCGCCCGGAGGGCGGCTTTGCGGCTAGTATATACATAAACATTAAGTTACGCCTCCGTTCGTGAAACTGCTCGATTCATAAACTAGGCAGGACTTTTGCCCAATTCATAAACTTGTCAAATGATCTGCCCAGTTTATGAACTAGATAGACTGATTCCTGCTTATTTCATGCACTGGGTAAATTGTGTACGAAAACAAAAACAGAATCATGGTAAAAAAAATTGCCTTCGTTGCATAAAAATAAAAATCGTCAATCAAACGACACAAAACAATAAAATATCTGTAAAACACTTAATATACATCTTCATTTACTTATGAGTGCAACGTAGTACTCACCCCCGTCAAGTAGTGGCTCTGTAGGGTTACTGTTTCCGTCCCCGTCATTGGCGTTGTGGGTCTGCTTTCTGTTGTTGTACAGGGAGTTTCATCTGGTACTGTTGCTTGCTGTTGGAAATATGTGAAAGTATATATTATAAAGGAACTATTTGATATATATAAGAATTTTCGATATTTCGATTTTAGGAGAAAAAATACCATCTTCATCCTCCAATCTCATTCAGCGCTGCTTTTAGGAATAACAAACTAAATCATCAACAAACTACAACAGTGTTTCTGAAAATTTCCCAAATGACCATAAATACAATAATAAAAAGTCACACCAGAAATCAAAGATCGGCGAGTAAATAATTAAATTAATGAAAAAGTGAGATTCTGACGAATAAACGTCTGCTGAAACTGTAAGGTGGCTGTGGGAGGTTGGCTGGAGAGGTTTGTGAGGATTTTGAAGTGGGGGTGTGGGGTAGCGGAGGGGGGTTGTGGGGTGACGGAGGGGAGCTGTGGGGGTCGGGGGGGTTGTGGGTGGGGGGAGGATTGTGGGGTGGAGGAGGGGTTGTGGGGTGGCAGAAAGGGGGCTGTGGGGTGACGGAGAGGGGTTTTGGGTGGCGGAAGGGGTTTTTGAGTGACGGAGGGGGTTTG
>JACEEZ010024680.1:583615-616115 GCA_016584305.1 Chionoecetes opilio
TTAAATTATTTCCCATAAAAATATAACTCATTAAATTAAAAAACAAAAAAAAAAGTCAAGTAATTGAAATCCTTACTTGATATCTATCTCGCCACCATATATCAAAGTCACTCAAGATGTCATTGCAATTTAGAAGTGCGGAAAGATCAATAACAAATCATAGGAGTGTTCTGGAGATCAAAGGGGCGTTTATTAGGTCAAGAAGAGCCAGGAGGACGTTCAATGAGCCCAAGAAGTCCTCATAGTTTAACGAGGTTAAGATGCCAAAAGGCATTCTGCAGAGAACAGGGTGATGAGCAAAGCCGAGAGAGGGTTCAACGAAAAAAGGAAGACAAAATTGAGAAGGACAATAAAAAAGTATAGGTCATCTGAAAGAAGAAAGTCAATCTAGATGTCACCAGGTAGAAAAAGATCGTTCAAAAGCATATTTCATAGTTCAAAGAGTAATTTTTATATACGAGTAGGCAATCAGACACCTGCAGCCATGGTGAAATACTCCCGGGTATATACTTGCAGAGGGAGAGGGGAGGGAGTGCTGCGGACTTGTCAATGGCACTCCCGTGTCCTCTCTGACCGCATCCCTTAGTCTCAATTACACAAGAAAGCAGCTGCAGCCTGCTCTCTAAACACTGCTCTTCTTATTACTCACACTACACCACTTGCAGCCTACACTCTCTTCACTCCAAATTTTATTAAAATAATAGCTGTTGACAAACCCCGCCTTGGAGTCCCTAACTGGGGAGGACACCACACATGTCCCCAGGTCGGACTGACTTCAAGGTGATGACTCAAGATGTCTTCATACTCTCTCTAACTTTCTCTATATAAGCTTCTGTAACATTTGCGGTCTTAGATCAAACTTTCAATCTGTGGAACATCATCTTTCCTCTTCTAATTCTCTTTCTCTTTTCCTCACCGAAACCCCAGTGGCTGTGAATACTGACAGTATTACAGAAGAATACATGACAGATATTTCAACATTTTTGAAGAGGTCAAAATGAAAAAAAAATCGGATTCAACGGTTTTTCGAAAGGTCTATCTATTCTGGGATTGTTCAAGGTTATATAACCCTGAAAGGTCGCGTCCTTGGCAGAGTGGAAGGTCACGCTTCCCCAATCCTCGGGGATGAGCGGCGGCCTTCGTGCTGCTGGCTCCTAAATCCTCTCTTCGCGGCCTAAAAACTTGACTGTAAATAACTGAAAAAGAACTTGTTTTCTGACCCCTGACTTTCGCCGCTAACAGAGGGATTGTCCATTAAACCTTGTGTATCATTTCTTTGCGATTGGGTTTTTTCATTTTATTACTCCTGTCCTTTCTGACATTCGATTGATATTTATGAATTGTCTATCCCTGTGGGTACGTTTTACCACTAGTTGTAACGTTTGATGGATCAGTTGCAGCCACAATTACGCTAAATACATTTTAATATTATTTTTTGAGCACAGTACCCAATAAAAAGGGAAATTAGAGTTATTCCCACCTGTTATATAAGGAAACATAGGGTGAAATAGAGGTTTAGAATTAAAGTAATCAAAAGAATAACCCCATATTCATTATACAGTCAATTAGTCTACTGATTGACATGGTGCCTGCTTTCGGAATGGTATAGCTCACAGCCCTAGTGACTTACAATGCTGCCAGTCCCTGATGTTTTGAATATGGGAACATCTACTCAGGTGAGCAAGGAGATGAGTTAACGTCCTAGGCTAGTTATGGAATGCAGTGAAGTAAATGCTTAATATTTTCTGCTATTTGTTAGTCTTTTTGCACGGTGATTATGGTCGTGGTTATGGCTGGGGGTATGTAGACAGGGCGTGGGACAGGGAGGGAAGAGAGAGAAAATGTGCAGCGGGGATATGTTGATAGGATAAAACAAATGCTGCTAAATACTGATACATAACTGAAAATATGTAAGGCAGGGACTGCTTTAGTATTTAAACATTAAAAAGTGTAAAACCACCACACACAAAAAACAGGATAATAAAACAAAAAGCAGAAACACTCACCTATATATACCAACCTCACCCTTTTCCCTACCTACAAACTCGTTCCTAAACTTTCCTATATTTTTATTCCATTAGCCAATACCCTAAACAATGATGCCCGGTACGTGGTTGAGGTCCAGGCCTCATTCACTGCATGTAGTCGGGGCGCGTCAGGGGCATATAAGGGGTGCTGAATTATACCTCAAATCAACAAACACCAACATGAACGGAATTTCGCCTGCAAACGTCAATGCATTACCGCCAGAATCCAACATACGTTCCCTTTCTCTTTTTACTGGATAATAAAAGTTTTGGGCGGGAGCAGCATTATCATTATACACATGTATTTACTTTTCCCTCTCCGTTCTAATATTTGCTTTTAATTAATCCGCTGCAACTCAACCTTTTCCACTCTCGTATTCTGCAAAGCGTGCGAGCAGCTAGCGGGGCTTAACTGCACGAGCACGAACACCAAGGTCATGGAGCTCTCGTGTAATGTTTTGATATTGTGTGGCAGGATTTCTGATGTTTTACAAAGAGAGAGAGAGAGAGAGAGAGAGAGAGAGAGAGAGAGAGAGAGAGAGAGAGAGAGAGAGAGAGAGAGAGAGAGAGAGAGAGAGAGAGAGAGAGAGAGAGAGAGAGAGAGAGAGAGAGAGAGAGAGAGAGAGAGAGAGAGAGAGAGAGAGAGAGAGAGAGAAAGCAAAGCTCGAACAGCTCGGCATTACAGGACACCTGCACAGCCGGAGTCTGAGGGTGGTGGTGTGGCACGTCAGCCACATACCCGGTGGAGGCTCCCATTCCACAGGGATCGGTCCTGGGCCCCATCCTGTGGAACATTTACTTCAATGACCTCCTCCAAAGCCTCCCTGTGGCGTCTGCCTATGCTGACGACTGTACCGAGTCCCACTCCTACACCAGAGAGGAGACTGCGAGCGTGATAGATGACGCCAACCGTCAACTTGGTGACATCACGGCCTGGGGAAGACGGTGGCAAGTCCAGTTTGCTGCCGAGAAGACCCAGGCCATGGTTATATCACGTTCGAGGGAGGACTCCAGGCTTCTCGAGGGGAAGCTGAAGTTTGGGGACGATACCCTTGCCATCAAGGACTCCATCAACATCCTGGGGGTGGAGGTTGACTCCAGGCTCAGCTTTAACCGCCCCCTGGAGACAGTGGCGCGTCGTCCCTCACTGAAGGTGACTCTCCTGCGCCGAGTAAGGCACCTGCTCGACGCTGATGGCCTCATGCGGCTGTACAAGGCCCAAGTGAGGCCCGTCATGGAGTATAGTCCTCTCACCTGGATGAGTAGTGCCCAGTGCCACCTGTCACTGCTGGACAAAGTGCAGAGACGTGCTGAGTGCCTCATACACCCAACCGCCGACCAACATCACATGGAACGTCGCCCGAGGCAACAGTGGCGGCAGCAGCAGCGACGACAACAACATCAGCTGCAGCTCCAACAACACCAGCAACAACAACAACAACGACTACAGCAGGAGCAGTGGCGGGATGATCCCCGCTCCCAGCTTGACAGTCTGGGGCACCGGAGGAGAGTCGGTGCCCTCACAGTCTTGCACAAGGCCCAGGTGCAACACTCTTCCCACCTTGTAGGACTCCGGGTCCCGTGGAGGAGGTCTGTGCGCGCTACGAGGACGGTAGTGTCAGGTGATCTCCTCCTCGAGGCCCCGAGGACCCATACCGTGATGGGCCAGCGAGCCTTTACTTGGGCCACGGCGACACTGTGGAACGCCTTCACGGTTGAGGTGGATGCCGTGGCTATGAACACCCAGCAGGTGAAGGTGGCGGCCCACAGATGGTGCCGCTTACATCCACCTTAGTGACCGTAAGGCGTGATACAATGTCGTGTCATTAGTGACACACAGTGACACAGTCACACACACATAGTGACACACATTGACACTTAGTAGACACAGTGACTTACAGTGTACGTTTCAATGGTGCGCCTGACAAGTGCCTGTGACGGAAAGCGACCCTCAGCCTGTAACACTGTGTACTTACTTACTACTTAGTTATTATCTTACAAGGCATAGCTTTCGGATAGATGTCCCCGGGACAGGGGACATCTTTAGCTTCTGCCACTTAATGCCTTCATCAACCTCCTTACCAATTGTAGCCCCATGTCAACCATGATGTAAGTTGTTTAAATTAAAAAAAAAAAAAAAGAGAGAGAGAGAGAGAGAGAGAGAGAGAGGAGAGAAAAGAGAGAGAGAGAGAGAGAGAGAGAGAGAGAGAGAGAGAGAGAGAGAGAGAGAGAGAGAGAGAGAGAGAAGAGGGAGAGAGAGAGAGAGAGGAGAGAGAGAGAGAGAGAGAGAGAGAGAGAGAGAGAGAGAGAGAGGAGAGAGAGAGAGGAGAGAGAGGAGAGAGAGAGGAGAGAAGAGAGGAGAGAGAGAGGAGAGGAGAGAGAGAGAGAGAGGAGATTCAAAGAGTAGTACAGAAGAGGCCTCATGATATTTGTGCAGTAATGAAAAACACACAAATTCTCTTCATGGCATCGTGCGTTATTATAAAGCTTAAGAGAAAAAGAAGGAACGAAAAATACAGCAGGTAACAGCAACATGTCGTCTTCAACGTGGAGCATTCTGACAAGGTTAAGCAATTCCCGGTCTTGCCACCTTTAATATTCAGCCTCGGAATTCTATATGAACACAGGTGAGACAGTGGCCTTGAATTTGCACTTTTTTGTCTGTGTGTGTGTGTGTGTGTGTGTGTGTGTGTGTGTGTGTGTTATTACCTAGTTCTAGCATACAGGGCTTGAGCTACATCCGTGTGATCATGTCTCGTTATCAGTGTGTAAATCACCCACGGTCTTGCCACGCGAGCTCGAATCGTGATCGCCTGTTTTACCCTCCTAGAAATAGCTTGGAGCTTGAACTCAGCGATAGTTGGATAGTGCTGGGACCTCACCACCACACACTCATCCCCTTGCTGAAGAGAGACAGAAACCGCCCATATTTGTCAGTGAAAAATCCCCGGGAACGAGCAAGGGCAGGTATTGAACGCCCGAACCATAGAATGACGCACGGCGCTCCAAACCATTGAGCCACGCAGTGTGAGTATGTGTGTGTATTCATCTAGTTGTATTTTACAGGGCCAGAGCAATGCTCGTATGGCCCCGTCTCCATATCAACATTCTATCATTCATCCTAGGTAGTGTTGGCCGAAGCAGCCACCAGTGGAGGGGGGTAACAAACACCCGGCTAATAACCGGTAACCATCACTGCTGGGTGGAAGGGGCTCGGGTTTTAGGAAACAACCCATATGTTTCCACTCGCACGGGGATCGAAGCCGGGACTTCTCGGGTGTTGAAACCGAGCGTGCTTCCCCTACACTCGGAGTACCCCGGGTACCCCGGTGTGTGTGTGTGTGTGTGTGTGTGTGTGTGTGTGTGTTGTGTGTGTGTGTGTGTGTGCTGGTTCCGTATCACAGTGAAGAAAAGAGACAAGATAGCATAACACAGGTATAGGAAAGGTCACAGGCAATTATAATTTCCTTTCGGGATTTTGGAGAGATTATTGCTTCAGTCAGACTCAAGGACATACCTAGCCAAGATTGCTCCACTCAAAAGACTTCATTAATCCTCTTCAAAAACAAACTATGATTTCTATCCACAAATCGTCCTTGCCTATACCAAAACCACGAAATGAAAGGAACATGATATACAAAATTGAAAGAAAAAACTTCGATATATAATAAGAAAAAAAAGAAAAAAACGCCCTTCAAAACAAAAGGTATGAAACGAAAAGTGAAGAAAAAATTGCTCAAAAATTATAAAAGCGACTCACATCATTAACTCCTCGATCGTTTAATTTCCCATTACCATAATTACCTACCTGGTGAACTGACGGAATACCTGAATGCACGCAAAAACGCAAGTAGAGATAGAAAATGATAAAAATATTACAGAAACTAACTTTAACCACGTAAAAAAAGAGACATTTACGTTTCCATTCACTTTTAGTATATTTTCTCCTAATTAATATACATTCAAGCGAATTGTGATGCTTTAGAAAGACTTCATCTTCCTCTCCCTCACAACCCACGTCCTCTGCGTCTCCATCGTGACGGGATAAGTGGAGAGAGACACGTGGGTATTAAAAGTGGTGGAGAAAGTGGACAAGGATGACGACCTCGACGACGACGAGGAGAACGACGATGAGGGTGACGACGACGACAAAGATTTAAGACGTATAGAGAAGGGAATGAAGAGACTAGAAAATATGATTAAGAAAAGAAGAACAATGTCAAGAGAACTAACAGGAAAGATAATGACGTCGAGGATGATAATATGAAGATAATATGATGAAGGAGGATGAAGAACAGGAGGAGGAGGAAAGAAGGGGGTGGATGAGGAAAGAAGTGGAGGAGGAAAGATGTGGGGTAGGAAAGAGGTGGTGGAGGAAAGAAGGGGGTGGAGGAGCAAAGAAGTGGAGGAGGAAAGATGTGGGGTAGGAAAGAGGTGGTGGAGTATTGTAATGGGTGAGGAGGAAGGTTGTGGAAGGGAGGTAGCCGAGGAAGAAGAGAAGTAAGGACGAAAGGACACAGCTTCAATTTCCTTTAGGAAGAAATTCATTTGTATGTAGATTCTGCTGTTTGATTTTCCCGAGCTGAGGTAATGTGATACCTTTAGCGTCTCCAGCGGCGGTAAGCGGCTTGTGGGGAGAAGGGAGGGAGGAGGGAGGGAGGGCAGAGAAGCAAAGATGAAGTTATGAAGGAGAGTGAGACGGTGGATTAAGCGGGGAGCGTTCAGTTAGATTAATAAAGAAGAAAATGAGGATGAAGAATAGAATGAAAATGAGAGGGAGGAGGAAAACGATGGAGATGAGGACAAGTGGCAAGAGAAAGAGGAGGCGGAGGACGAGTAGAAGGGGGACGATGAGGAAAAGGATATGAGAAAGGACAACGAGAAAGTCTAGGAGGAAGACGGAGGCATTAGGGAAATTAAGTATAGTCATGACAGCCAATACAAACCCCTTTTTGTTGGTACTCCATGCCTCACGGTCTTCATTTGAGAAGTTAATAAATCTCCATTATGAATTTATAGGTAAGTATTAACAAAAGAGAGAGAGAGAGAGAGAGACGAGAGAGAGAGAGAGAGAGAGACGAGAGAGAGAGAGAGATGAAGAGAGAGATGAGAGAGAGAGAGAGAGAGAGAAGAAGAGAGAGAGAGAGATAGAGAGAAAGAGCAGATCAGAGAAGAGAGTAGAGAGAGAGAGAGAGAGAGAGAGGAGAGAGAGAGAGAGAGAAGAGAGAGGAGAGAGAGAGAGATGATCGAAGAGAGAGAGATGGGAAGCAGAGAGAGAGAGAGAGAGAGAGAGGAAAGAGAGAGCCAGAGAGAGCGAGGGAAAAGAGAGAGAGAGAGAGGGGAAAGAAGAAAGAGAGAGAGAGAGAGGAGAGAGAGAGAGAGAGAAGAGAGAGAGAGAAGAGAGGGAGCAGATGAGAGGAGGAGGAGAGGAGAGAGAGAGAGAGACGAGAGAGAGAGAGAAAGAGAAAAGAAGAGAAAGAGAGAGAGAGAGAGAGGAGATGAGAGAGAGAGGATGAGAGAGGATGAATAGAGAGAAAGATAGACGAGAGAAGAGAGAGAGAGAGTAGATGAGAGAGAGAGAGAAGAGGAGAGAGAGAGAGAGAGAAAAAAAAGAGAGAGGGAAAGAGAAAGAGAGAGGAAAGAGAAAGATGAGAGAAAGACCGAGAGAGAGAGAGAGAGAGAGGAGGAGGGAGAGGAGAGAGAGAGAGAGGAGGAGAGGAGAGAGAGAGAGAGACGGAGATGAGAGAGCGAGAAGAGGAGAGGAGAGAGAGAGATCGGAAGAGGACGAGATGAGAGAGATGAGAAGAGGGACGAGAGAGGAGGAGAGAGAGAGGAGGAGAGATGGAGACGAGGAGACGAGAGAGGAAGACGGATGAGGAATAGGAGAGATGAGATTGCAAGAGAGAGGAGAGGAGAGAGAGAGAGTGAGAGGAGACTGAGAGAGAGGAGAGAGGAGAGATGAGGAGAGAGAGAGAGCGAGTGACGATGAGGAGAGGAGACAGAACAGCGCAGACTGAGAGGAGGAGATGAGAGATAGAGGAGAGAGGGAGAGGAGGAGAGAGGAGAGAGGAGAAGCTGAGAGAGAGAGAGAGACGGGAGAGAGGAGGAAGAGAGAGAGAGAGACGAGGAGAGCGAGACACACGGACTCGAGAGAGGAGAGACAGAGAGAGAGGAGAGACGAGGGGATGAGAGAGAGGGAGAGAGAGAGAGGAGGGAGGAGGGAGGAGAGAGAGGAGATGAGAGAGAGCGAGCGTAGCGAGCGAGAGAGAGAGAGAGATGAGAGAGAGAAGAGGAAGAGAGAGAGGAGAAGAGAGAGCAGAGAGAGAGGAAGAGGAGGATGGGGGGAGTGGAGGAGGAGAGAAGAGAAGATAGGAGGACGAGTAGAGAAGAGGAGGACGGAGAGAGAGAGAGAGGAGACGACGGACGAGAAGAGTGGAGAGACGAGGGAGAGAGGAAGAGAGGAGGAGAGGGAGAGAGAGCGGAGAAGAGAGGGGGGAAGACGACGAGAGGGGGATGAAGAGAGAGCGAAGAGGGAAGAGAGGAGGGGACGGGAGGAGCATCGGAGGGAGAGAGGACGAAGAGAGAGAGGAGACGAGAGAGCACGAGAGAGTGGAAGAAGAGAGAGAGAGTGGAGAGAGGAGGAGAGAAGAGAGAGAGAGAAAAGACGGAGGAGGAGAGGGACGAGAGGGAGATGAGGGAGAGAGACGAGGAAGAGGAGAGAAGAGAGAGGAGAGAGGAGGCGGCGGAGGGTCGAGAGATTGAGCCCGAATGAAGGGGAGGAGAGAGAGAGAGAGAGAGAGGAGAGAGTAAGGAGAGAGAGAGAGAGAGAGAGGAGAGAGAGAGAGAGAAGAGTAGAGAGAGAGAGAAGGAAAGAGAAAAAAATACTTGGACATAGTTCTATGATATACCATAATTTGCAGCATTTTTTTTGCGCTCAGATTTGTGTTAACTTTACATCTCTATCTGTGTTTCCCTTCTCGTTTCTATTTATCTTTTCCTTCAGTTTCTATTCATAAAAAGTTATTCTGAGTTTCATAAATTTCATCAGTGCTATTTCTATTGATGTCAGGATATCAAAGCATTTCGCCTTGCCTACTAATCTCAATTTCGTTTCATACAAGCTTCATCTTTTTTCATACGAATGTTTATATACCCTTCTCAAATACATTTATTGTTTATTCATACATAATATTTATCTATTCATTCATTCCGTTTGTCTGGAGCTTTATTTCCTGAACATTTCACAAAAGCGCTATGCATTTATCTTCCCTTTCCAAGCTTATTTTACTATTTTAGTTTGTGTAAAATATCTAAAATGTTGTGTGTTCTAAAATAAATACATCGCACAAAGCCCGAAGATTTTCCAGTTCTACCTCCCTATGTTACTCCCCCTTAATCTCTCTCTCTCTCTCTCTCTCTCTCTCTCTCTCTCTCTATCTCATCTCTCTCTTCGCTATCTCTCTCTCTCTCGCTCTCCTCTCTCCTCTCTCTCTCTCTCTCTCTCTCTCTCTCTTCTCTCTCTCTCTCTCTCTCTCTCTCTCTCTCTCTCTCTCGTGCATTTTTACAGACTCTCTATTGCTTCGCCTCTTATCGTCCAGCTGTGTTCCTCTCTTATAGAGACTAAATTCCAGTTTACAAGGTTAGTTCCAGAGCACAAGTTAAAACATCGCCCCCCTCCCTCCGAGAAAATATTACAAAATTGCATAATTATGTTTCCTTAGCCATGCGTCGCCCCTTCATAGACAGACACACAGCTGACGACTCGAAACCAGAATCAGCGCACGCACGCACGCACGCACGCACGCACACGCACACACACACAAACACAGTTGAATCTCACATACCATGCATTAGTTAATTTAGTTTACATTTGAACATTCAACACCCAACGCGATTTCACAATTCTGTACAGCCTCTCTCTCTCTCTCTCTCTCTCTCTCTCTTCTCTCTCTCTCTCTCTCTCTCTCTCTCTCTCTCTCTCTCTCTATCTCTCTCTCTCTCTCTCTCTCTCTAAATGAATTTTTAATGAATTATAAATTAATTTCTCGCATAAATGAATAATAAGAGAGACGATTGAGATTAACAAGACAGATTATATTCACAACAATGGAAATCATTAGAAACAACTCGTCCAAGGTTCTCTAGTGCTCATCGTTTTCCTGTCCCCCTCCACCCTCTTACCAATACGATCTCTAATTGACATCCTCCCCAGCTGTCTCGCCACCTCCCTTCTCATACGATATTCCAGTAACCTAGATTAATTCATATTACGAAACACATCACTTTTTCTTGTCATATTTGTTTCCTGTTTTTTCCTTTTCTATTTTATCCCATCATTCATTATTTGGAGGACGATGGATCAATAGTGTGTCGAACTATTCACACCACGCCCATCACTACGCCCATCACCACCCCCTCACACGCCCATCATCACCCCCTCACACGCCCATCATCACCCCCTCACACGCCCATCACCACCCCCTCACGCCTATCACCACCCCCTCACACGCCCATCACCACCCCCTCACACGCCCATCACCACCCCCTCACACGCCCATCACCACCCCCTCACACGCCCATCACCACCCCCTCAGATGCCCTATTTCATGTTGTCTCCCTTATACACAAACACCAACACCGCTCAATACAGTCTCCACCACCACCACAACTCCTCTTCCACCTCGTCCTCATCGTCCTCGTCCTCCTCTTCCTCCTCCACCTCGCCCTCATCGTCCTCTTCCTCATTTGTCCTCGTCCTCTTCGTCCTCGTCCTCTCTCCCCTCTAGAATATGCGTTGCAGTTCTGGTCACCTATTATAAAAGGGACATAGATAAAACTAGAAAAAATACAAGCGCAGAGTAACCAAAATGTATACCTAGATTGCGAAATAAATCGTACGAAAATCGGTCTCAAAGAACTTAACTTATTCCCACTAACCAAAAACGAAGATAAGAGGTGGACCTCATCGAAGTATTTAAATCTTCAACGGTATTTACGAACGTCAGTCCCAGAAAATCGTTTCACGCTAGGGGACCGGGATCAGCTCAACTATAAAAAACGGATGAAAATAAGCAGGAAAACGGTTTTGTAACGAACGAAGCAAAGTACTTATTCACCAAACGTGTGGTAAACGTATGGAATGGCGCCGTCAGACGTAGTAAATCATAAGACAATAGAATCTGTAAAAGTCGCCCTCGATAAATATTCATATCAAAATCCCCGGTGTCATGTTTATCTCGGAATAATAAATTATCTCGCGGGCGTCTTGAAACTTACTATATTGCGCTAAAAGATTGCGAGTCGCGTCTACACAACCCCTCCCACACGTCTCAGACAGCCCCAGTAAACGGTCACTACTACAACTTTGACCTGTTGAGCGGGCTGTGTGGTTCAGTAAGGGGCCCTTGTAGTTTAGTGACCACCATCGGGATTATATATACAGGGGTCACTGCTGCAAGGGGGCTATTGAAGTGCACGGCGTCTCTACTTGAAAGGCACTACGCAGTGGATTGAAAAGGCGCTGGGGCATGATTGACTGCTGCCTCCCAAGAAAGCGCCAGGCAGGCTTGCCGCAACCACCCTGAAACTGAACTTCCACACTGAGCATACACCAACACTACATTAGACCCTCATAACACACACAGATAGCCACGAGTTAACGCGTACCACTAATACTCTCCGGACCTGGACGGGCGTGGTTCAGTTAGGTCCTGACAGTTTAGTGACCACCATCGGGATTTAAAGAGGTACCAGGGTCACTTGCTGCAGGAGGCATTGAAGTGTACGTCGTCCCTACATGGAAAAGTACACAATCCGCAGTGGATTGAAACGGAGCTGGGGCCTGATTGACTGCTGCCTCCAAGAAAGCGCCAGGGCACGGCTGCCGCACCACCTTGAACCTCCACACTGTGGTTTCACACCATACAAAACACACAAACATGACCATCTATCAAGCACTAAACCTACCCCCACAAACTGAGTAGTAGTTAGCCATAGATTACAGCTTGCAGGATTCTTCACACACATCATGCAGTTTCTTACATATTGCATGTATCACTTCTTTCCGGCCAGCTTCGGCTGGAGGTGATGGGTGGGGGAGGCGGAGCCTTCTACTTCCTATCCTTTCTTCTCTTATTATCAGGGAGTGTTAGTATAGTTAAAGCAACAGGTCTTTGTAAGGACCTATCGGTCTGTTGCTGTTGTGTTCCTGGTATCCTTTGTATTCCTTTGTCTTCTCCCCCTCTCCTCCTCACGCAAGGGTACCAAAAAAAACTATCAAGGAACTTAAATTACTCCAAAACAAATGCCAGAAGATTATTTTAAAGCGTAACGGAAATTATTAGCTACGTTTTGGAAACGCCAGATATCGTCAGTATCACTGAGAGTGGGGTCAACACAAAAGATAAAACATTTATAGCTGAAATAGCCATATCCAGGTATAAGGAAATTCCTAAATTGTCGCTACGCATAAAGCAGGTGAAGGTTGTCATTCTTTACATAAAGAAATTTGCCAGCAATGAAATCGATAAAGTAACAAAGATATTATGACTCAGTCTCGTAAAGATTAAGCTAAACGGTAAATTGCTACTATTGGGACAATATATCGTCCTCCCAATAAGCGGAAGTAGATTGCCTCCTGATGACGAGATAAAGTCAGTTGGTGAACAATAACAAGATACAAGATTGTGGAGATTTAAACTACCTCGTATAAACTGGAAATAAAATTCTGCTTGACAGAGAAGGTATGCGATTGCTGATATGGTTGAAACGAAGTATATTAAATCAGGTGGTCCGTGATGGTACAAGGGATAATAGGCCTCAGACTAGATTTAGTTTTCAATACCGACTTGATTGATGATTACTGCGATATAGATGAACATTGGCAAACAGTGATCACAGGCTAAGCAGATGCGGCATAAATGCAAAGTAGACATACATGAAAATCGGTTACTAGTCCCAAATTATAATAAAGAGATTTCACGTAAGTGATCAGCAGGTACTAAGCGGAGCTTTGAATGGGATGACTACTAAATGGTAATAACGCCGAAAACATGTGTAATGATTCACAAAATAAACTCCAATCGGTGGTGGAAAAACATGTTTCCCATGGTAAGAAAACGTTGAATCACATAAACAGACCCAGGTGAGGAACAAGAGATCCAACAAAATCATTGGCAGAAAGCGCCGAGCGTAATAAAGTTTACAAACGATCAATGAGACTGCGATCTAGAGAATACAATGACGTTAAACGGTCGCTGCAAAGGACTAATTAAGTCTAAAAAGGTGGAGTATGAAGAAAAAATGCAAAGGAATCCAAACATCAACCCGAAAAGGTCCTTTCAATACGTTCCGAAGTAAGAAAAAACGTCCAAAAACAAGTATTGGGCACTGAAAAGATAATAATAAATATCTTGGTAAAATGATAATAAGGAGTATGGCGTCGTACTCAATGAAAATTTAATGCGGTATTATTAAAGAAGACGAAATCCATACCAGAACCAGTAAAATGTAGCGGGACTCGAAAGGGATAGATGGTCCAATAGGAGAGATAACAGTAGAAGGAAATACAAAAGTTATTTGCTGAACTTGACCAGCAAAACGGGGGGTGGGAACGAAATCTCGCGCGATATTCGCGAAGGTCACAGTAACTTCGCCCATTAAAGATTGTCAAAAAATCGCTGGGGACAAAAATTTTTCCTAGTATGGGAAATTAGCTAATGTTACACCGATATGTCAAGAAAGGAGTAAGGAAGCATCGCAAGTAATTATGCCAATTAGTATAAGTCGTGATTTGTTAAACTATTTGAGAAAATATGCGGCGATAAAATAGTGCTTTTCTCGATGAAAAGTAACTCATACTAACTCCCAGCAGGGATTTCGAAATAAGAGATCCGCTTAACAAACCTACTGGATTTTTTTAATGTATTATTCAAACTGGGGACGCTAAAATCCCTCGGATGTAATATACCTGATTTCAGAAAGCCTTCGATACAGTACCCATAATGGCGACTGTTGACAAGCTAAGGGCACATGGATTAGAGAGGAGCAAATTATGTTCATGGAGTGGTGCGGACTGGCTTTCAACTCGTAAACCAACGGGTAGTAATTAAATGGCGAGGCATTGATGGTTAGTGTTATAGTGGGGTGCTCAGGGCTCGTCTCTGGGGCTCCTGCTCTTGTTCCTGAATATATCAACGATCAGCACTACGACTGTATCTAAATATCGAAATTTGCGGAGGACACCAAATTAGGCGGTTAAAGCATATACTAGAGAAAACTGCGAATTCATACAAAGTGATCTCGACAAACATCAGATTTGGAGTGATAAAAATGGCTATTAAAATCAATTCCGATAAATGTAAAGTAATGCAATAGCAACGATAACCTCAAATATAACTATCAATGATGCAAAATAATCGTTAATAAAGTACAGCAGAAAAGGATTTTAGGTGTCCATCATCCAGTAAGATCTGAAAACCCGTCCGCACTTGCCTAGTGCCAGTAAAAGGCCAAATATGATGTTGGGCTTTATTAAACGTAACTTTGAACATAGAAACTCGAAAGTAATATGACACAATTATACACGCCCTTGGATTAGGCCGCACTTGTAATATGCCGTTCAATTCTGGTCGCCCTGTGTGTAAAAAGATCAAGATAAATGGAACAGTGCAAAGAAGATGCAACCAAACAAATCCATCCTCTGCGACATTCATCCTATGAAGAGAGACTGCGGAAATAATATGTTTCCTGAAAGATCGTAGAAACCGTGGGGACTGATTAGAAACCTTTAGTGATCATAAAAGGTTTGATGTCATAATCAGAGAACCATTCGAGCTTTGAACTAAGATGACAACAAGAAATAAGGTTAAAACTAAACGGTCAACGTTCGCATCACGATCTGACCGTTAAAAATTATTTCAATGTTAGAGTCGTTGATCGAGGAACAATGTTACCAGCAAATGTTGTCGGAGCCAGCACAAATAACTACATTCAAAACAGACTTGACGCGCACTCTAAGTAAATGGGATATTGATAGTGCGAATTGCGATATCTAGTCCCCGTATCGATTAGTTGTAGTGGCTAGTGGTAGTTGTAGTTAGTATTTTTCATATCCTATCATTCTGAACTATGAAACTTCCATGTTCCTCTCCTTTTTAGGGACATGGTATCATTTTCCAACTGTTTTCTTACAAGTAGTTGATAGTTAGTAGTATGTAGTTCAGCAGATACTCTCGCTATGGACCAATAGGTCTGTCTCCTGGTGTCTGTTATTCCTATGTAATCCTATGTAAAAAATCCTCCTCCTCCTACTCCTCCTCCTCTTTCTCATCCTCAATGTTCTTTTCTTTCTCTTCCTCCCTCCTCCACATTATCCTGCATCGTTTCGTCCGTACCCAAGAACCAAGAGTTTCATATCTGAAGATCTAGATTAAATTTCCTGCGATAACTCTATCAATTTTTCGCCAAAGAAAACTTTTAATTGTCAGACTTGGCTGCTCGGGTAATCACCTTTAATCATAATCTGTATGTTATTTCGTTATTACCGTTATGCTATTTTTGTATTTAAATATCCTACCACCCGGTAAAGTTTGGCTGCTTTAAAAGGTACGTCATAATATTGCTTTATTAAAAAAAAAAATTCGAAAGTTACTTCAACGCAAATGTGTTCATTCAAGACTAAAAGGAATTGATGAATAGACGTTTTCATAACACACTAATCTTTCTTGCCTAATCAGTGAGGTGAAAGAAGGAAAATCATTTAACTCCTCGAGTATTTCATTTTCAAGAGGAATCATTTTCCTTTGCCTCCAAGGCGCCGCCCTTGCTCAGCGTCTCAAAGTTTTTAATCAGTCATGAACACCCGAGTGAAAAGCAAAGCCGCGGCGTCTTTGTCGAGGCGCCGCTCACAATTAACGACAATTTGTGCCTAAAGTTTGGTGCGGCATGGACAGAAAATTATGTATTCAGGTACATTTTTTTTCCTTCTAAGCCTGTTTCCAATCTTTATATTAGGAAAATCGTCGTCTTCATCAGAAGGGCCTCAGCTGTGCACCATGATATAGAGGGCGGGAACATCAACAAGCAGGAGGGAGAGGGGCGTACTGACCAGAAAGAAGAGATGTGGAGGGATGGAAAGAGGAAGGAAGAAGAGGAAGGAGGAGGAAGGAGGAGAGGTGTACTGACCAGGAGGGAGAGATGAAGAGGACTACTTGAGGATGGAGAAAGAAGCAGCGGGGGATATCGAGGAGAGCGGGGTGGGAGATCATACAGAGAGGGAGACAATAAAGTATACATGTACGATTCTGTGATGGTATGCCGGTGTGGTGTGGTCGGGAAAGTATTGGTCGATCGTGTTATTGTGGGAGTAGATGAGGCTGTAATGTAGGTTGTGGGGGAGGTATATGTGATGGTGGAAAATATGGTGGAGGTATTGAGAGTGATGAACGCATGTGTGGAGTTTGACAGTGGGTGGTGGTGGTGCAATCATATCAATTAGAGGCGTAATAATGATGTTGATGGCGCTATCAGTTCTAATAATTACTCGTGGACCAATTCAATGTACAGCAACAACTATAACGTGAAAGAAAAAAGGGCCTTCATTTTTCCAACCCAAAAAAATATACAGTTCTCTTTATTCCCGCCACAGTAACATTAGCGACCACTGGTGTTGCCGACCACTTAAAGGGTAACAGCGGACTGAATATGCATATAAAAACTCATGGACGAAGTTTAATTAAATATTTCACGGCAAAAGGGGTGAAATATACCTATAGTTCTACACGTAACAAATTTACAGTCACAATAAAAAACGAGGCTCTTTCTCACTGTCTCGACACACGCACACACGCACATGTATACGTATATATATATATAAATTATATATAATATATATTATATATATATATATATTATATATATATATATATATATATATATATATATATATATATTTACATAATAGTTGCCGCGTCTGAATTCATATAATTCCAGACAAGAAACATCACATACATAGACCCTTAGTAACACTGTATTTTAATACCCTATTAAAACCAAAAGAATACCCTGCATGAATTTCAGGACTTTTCCACCATTAACCAGGAAATAAAATCGCGAGTTTGTTTTATTACCTCGAAGAGCACGAAGTCATTAGGAAGACTTGATTTTTTTCAGATTTCCAGAAAGCTTGTGAGGAAGTTTCTCTCAGCCATCTGAACGAGGCTCTGGCAGCACGCGGCGCCCATCACTCCTTCTGTAGTGGGCGTCGAGAACCACTCATGTCTGGCATACACCTAATTAATGCAGATAGAGGTGAAGGAATACAAAACAAAATTCGGAGAAAATAGAAATAAATAACCATTAAGGAAAGATAAACTGGGTGAAAGCATCTCATCTCATCTCTCCTCACCCACTCGTCGACTCTATTCACGGGACTCTTTGCAACAAGACTCCCAGCAGACACCTTTCTAGTATGTACAACGCAAAGCAGCCTCTGGTTTCCACACGTCCACAAACATTGCTGGCAAAAATAAACCTGATTCCGTCTCACAAAGCAATCGCTGATTATACAAGGTAGAAACGTACGTAAAAAATAAATATTAACGCAGCATGCTCATCAAGGAGATAATTAATAATATGCAATCGTAATGAAAGTTAAATTATCGAGTCCTACTTCTGCAACAACAAAAAATGACCTCTATTTAGCTAGCTTTCCTCATTCCCACTGATAGAATAGGTCAGCTTATCTTCCGACTCTGAACAAAAGTATTGTGAAGAAACTAACAAAATATATTCAAAAATTAAATCAAACAATTATTAACAAACTTATTTTTGTCTCAGTTTTTTGTCTATATCATGGAAGATGACATCACACCATCGAGACACCTTCCGTTGAGAACCTAATATAACGCGTACGACGGATAAAAAAATAGAGCAAGTAAAACAAAATAAAGAGCATGAAAAAGATACGAGGTCAGGTAAAAGGATGCAAGGCCGGAAGGGGGTCAGATGCCGCAACAAGGTGGAGAGTCCTCTTGCAAACGTCCAAGTGGTGGGGACAAAGCAAACATATGATCCATAAACCGCAGGACCGACGTGGCAGCAGAGCGCTACCCTTGCCTCTCCTTCCCTCCCTCCCCGCCAGGCACACTCACGTGAAATCGTAAACACATGCTAAGGTTTGAGGCCCCGGCAGACAGACGAAGACGAAGACAGTGGCAGGTGCAGTGTGGACAGGACAAAGTTGTGACTCTCATATTATTACAGAGAGAGAGAGAGAGAGAGAGAGAGAGAGAGAGAGAGAGAGAGAGAGAGAGAGAGAGAGAGAAGAGAGAGAGAGAGAGAGAGAGAGAGAGAGAGAGAGGAGAGAGAGAGAGAGAGAGAGAGAGAGAGAGAGAGAGAGAGAGAGAGAGAGAGAGAGAGAGAGAGAGAGAGAGAGAGAGAGAGAGAGAGAGAGAGAGAGAGAGAGAGAGAGAGAGAGAGAGAGAGAGAGGAGAGAGGAGAGAGAGAGAGAGAGAGAGAGAGAGAGAGAGAGAGAGAGAGAGAGAGAGAGAGAGAGGAGGGGAGAGAGAGGAGAGAGAGAGAGAGAGAGAGAGAGAGAGAGAGAGAGAGAGAGAGAGAGAGAGAGAGAGAGAAGAGAGAGAGAGAGAGAGAGAGAGAGAGAGAGAGAGAGGAAGAGAGAGAGAGAGAGGAGAGAGAGAGAGGAGAGAGAGAGAGAGAGAGAGAGAGAGAGAGAGAGAGAGAGGAGAGAGAGAGAGAGAGAGAGAGAGAGAGAGAAGAGAGAGAAGAAAAAAAGGAAGAAGAGAGAGAGAAAGAGAGAAAAAAAAGAGAAAAAAAAAAGACGGACAAAAAAAAAGCGAGACAGGGAAAGAGAAAAAGAAAGAACGAGAGAGAGAGAAGAGAGAGAAGAGAGAGAGAGAGAGAGAGGGGAGAGGAGAGAGAGAGAAGAGAGGAGAGAGGGAGAGCGAGAGAGAGAGAGAGAGAGAGAGAGGAGAGAGAGAGAGAGACTCGGCCATTTCATATATAATCCTTTCTTTCCTACATTAAGTTTATCTTTCGTCTCCTATTATTTCTTTGTGGTAATTTTTTCATCAATAAACTAACTCTCTTCATTTCCTTTGCCTTTTTTCTTTATGCCCCTTCCTCTTCTCCTCCTCTACTTCCTCACCCTCCGCGGCCGCCTCACGCACTCTCCTAGGCCCGCAATAAAGCTCCGCCGCGCACTCCTCTCAGCCTCATTACCTTCACACTTGCTCACCGGCGCTAAATGTGAGCGAGCACCACCAAGACGGTAAAGCGCGCGGTTAGATTATACAACCTCAAAACAGGAAAAGTAAATATATAAAAAAAAGAGAACGTGAACCGTGACAAAATACTACAAATAAAATACTAAATAAAATACTAAATACTAAATAAAACAAGGTTATATGAAGATAAAAGAAGTTATATGAAGAAAAAAAGGCGATATGAACCGGTAAAACTACTAAACGGATGAATACTTATAATTTTGTTCAATATAGTGCATGTATTTCGAAGTGCTTATGAAGTGGAAAGGTTGTTACAATGTAGTCTTATATTTCCTTGGTTGTTTTGGCTATACATGATGTCGTTAAATTAGGAATGGGATAAGACTCTCAACCTTTGCATTATTGAGCATCAAGAACGGAGCAGTTTGTGCATTTTTTTTAATACAACGAAGAGGAAGAAAAGCAGGAGGAAGAAGATAAAAGGAAAAAGAAAAAAAGGAAGTAGGAAAAAAAAAAAATAATAAAGCCTGAGACGAAGGAAAAGATTATGATGATTATGATAACAATGATGATGATGATGATGATAAAAAGAGAAAAAATCTATTAACATTTAGAAAAATACTGATAACAATAAAAAAAACAGTGATTTACAGCATCAAGGTTGGAGTGCAAAAAGGCAAAAACAACGCCGACAAAAACAACAACGAAACAAATGAGGAAGAGGACGAAACGCAAGACGGAAACTATCGACGGGAGACAAATGAGTAAGAATTAATGAGACACACCGCGGGCCCCTGGGTATACATACGGCATATCCCCCCCCACCCCCCACCCCCACACACACACACACAGTCACCTTACCCCAGCAGTGTCTTTCGAGGCGACACCGATCATTCGTCAGGAGTCACCGGCACCTTACAAACTCACAACACAGAAAAAAAGATGAACAATACACGAGCAGAAAAATAAAGTAAACAGATAGAAGAGCAAGTAGACATCAAAGAAGCCGACTGCGTATGAGAAAATTAGATCTGAGGCATACAAAATAGAACAGCAGGAAGTATGAACTTTGTGACTTATGTTTTACAATTTAGTTTAGTCGACGTAACCTTTGTCTCAGAGTCCGTAAGGGATCATTCCCTCCAAGGCATGAATATGAAAAGAGCACAAACATTAAGCCTATTGTAATAATCTATGAGGACGTACTATGTACTTTCATTACACAAAGAAAAATACTACGGAAAAACACTACGAAAAATACACTAGAAAAACCTAGAAATCAATTACCTTCATGTTTATGTTTAGCTCTAATACAAATAATAAATAGATAAACAAACTAAACAAAATATATAAATATATTATATATATATATATATATATATAATATATATATATATATATATATATTATATATATATATATATATATATATAATATATATATATATATATATATATATATATATATATATTACAGTATATACAGTTTCAAACGTTTTCCGCTCCGATTTCCTCCAGAGAAATTGCACGTTGCTCAAATTTAATATAAAAAAACACTTAATTGTAAGGTACCCAAACTTTCTTCTTTATATTCTGAGAGGATAAGAAAGTTGCGAGGCGGCCCGTGATCGGCCATCAGTACAGGGAGAGGCGAGTCAAAAGTTTACGAAATTGTTGCTCAGTCACTTATCCACTTGAAGTAGAAGTTCGTCCTTAAAAGTGAGCGAACTAGACTAAGTTTTCAATAGAGTCGAAATGAAATTGAAAGCTCCTGAACTGAAAAAAAGGAGGAAGAGTTGTATTTTTAATCGGGAATTCGTGTTTCTCAGCTCTAGACGCATGCGTGAGAAAAATAATTTAACGTCTCAACATGTAATGGATATATCCACCAACACTGACTGACAGCAGCAGTATCCGAATAAATTAAATGTTATCCTTTGTTACTGCTACGACATCTGACTGAAAACAAGTTTCATCTCTAATTCTCCTCCTCCTCCACCTCTTCTTTCTCTTCCTCCTCTTCCTCTTCCTCTTCTGCCTCTTCTTATTCATCCTTCTCCTCCTTCTTCCTCCTCCAACCCTGCCTCCTCTTACCACACTACTTGTACGCCCCCTTACTCTTCGCACTCCTCCTCTTCGTCCTCCTCGTCGCCTTCCTCCTCCTCCTGCTCCTTTGCCTCCTCCTCATATTCACTCTGCTCTCGACATCTTCAATATAAAAAAAAAAGTGAAATTGCCTTAAAGGATGATTGCCCGCCCAACCCAAATTTTAAACGCCCCAGCAGATGACGTCAGACTCGATGTCAACAAAGGACCTTCCCACGGGTACAAGAAAGGTTGAAATTCACGACCCCAAAAGCCTTCCGCGTCGCCCCTATTGATATGAGGCTCTTGGTGCATCGCTTAATTGGTTCCCCTTCCAGATTTATAGACGCAGGCGTATTGTATTATTGAACATCGATGACAATTCACTCGCGAGGGGAACAAGGACAGACTCTCTCTCTCTCTCTCTCTCTCTCTCTCTCTCTCTCTCTCTCTCTCTCTCTCTCTCTCTCTCTCTCTCTCTCTCTCTCTCTCTCTCTCTCTCTCTCTCTCTCTCTCTCTCTCTCTCTCTCTCTCTCTCTCTCTCTCTCAAGAAAAATAGAAGCACACGACAATGAGGACGAAATGGAAGTGGAGTAAGATAAGAGGAGGAGGAACAGGAAGAAAAGGGCGATGATAAGTAGAACAAGATTGAAGACGAGCATGAGAAGGATGCAAGAAGGAAGAAAAAAGAAAAGAAGGAAGAAGGAAGATAACTAAATATATCAAACAAATAAACTAAACCGATGCGACAAAATTTAATACGAGAACTACAACTTTAAAGACGAATGCATCGATGTGAAAGAAACTCGGCGGTAATAATAGTTTTATGTCACTGAGGTTAAATGAATATTCGAATACCTGGGTAACAATTAGGAGGATGAAAAAGAAGAGTAATTGGGTAGGAGTTGGGAGTCAGCCATTCTGCCTTGTGTTCCTATGAGCTACTCAGCCGCTCACGTCCGTACACTCTCAGAAATAAGGGGTATATTAAGGGTAGAATTGTTACATCGCACCATCACTAACTACCCTTTTTAAACCCTATGTCCAGGCTGGAGGGTAGATGCTGCCAATTATACCCTTCATCTACCCTTTATCTACCTTTTTTAGACGAGAGGGTTGGAAAAGGGTATATTTGCGTCGATCCGAAAGGGTATATTTGTAAGGGTAGGAAAAGGGTAGCAGTATTTCATCACTACAAACACCCTTTTTCTACCCTTTTCCTACCCTTTTTTTCTAAGAGTGTACTCTACTCAAGGAAAAGTGAATCTAGGTGGTCAATCCCTCGGGGCAGCCCAACAGGTAAACAATAAAGGTAATGCAACAAGTAAGGGCAATGCAACAGGTAAAAAAATATATAATTAAACCTACCCTTGATCCATAATAATCATTACTGAGGAAGTTATGCAAATATATGTGATCAAAGGTGAAAAAGAAAGCAGACAATCTCTAATAGTAAGCAAATAAAAGACTCCAAAATGGATATTAACAGGTAATCAAAAATAATGTTAACGATAAATAACCAAAAAATAAAGTATATAAAAAGCAATGAGAGAAACTACAAGGAACAGGAACTACAAGGTTACAGGAACTACCACGTGTAGGTCTCATGGCCTTTTGTAGCTTCCTTATTTTTTCATGTTCTTATGTTCTCATGTTCTTATGTTCTCATGTTCTTATGTTCTCATGTTCTTATGTTCTTATGTTCTCATGTTCTTATGTTCTCATGTTCTTATGTTCTCATGTTCTTATGTTCTCATGTTCTTATGTTCTCATGTTCTTATGTTCTCATGTTCTTATGTTCTCATGTTCTTATGTTCTTATGTTCTCATGTTCTTATGTTCTTATGTTCTCATGAAACTAGAGTTCGGAGCGTGAGAGAAGCCAAACCGACACGATGAAAGATTGTTAAAATTTAGGAAAGCAGGGAATCCCCCCCAAAAAATATATAAGAACATAAGAAAATAAGGAAGCTACAAGAGGCCGTGAGACCTACACGAGGTAGTTCCTGTAGACAATACGAAATAAGATATAAATAATGTGTCCATGAAAATAACAAAAGCAAGATACATGCACTGCAGGGTGTGTGGGAGGGCAAGACAGCGTAACCCTCGCCGCATCTTTCCTCACCTCGCTTCGCCTCCTCGGCCGCTCAGGAACCCAAGAATTTTCACGAATAAAAGCGGAGGTGAAGCGCGTGAGGCCCCGACCGAGAT
Organism: Chionoecetes opilio; assembly: GCA_016584305.1. Taxonomy (NCBI): domain Eukaryota; kingdom Metazoa; phylum Arthropoda; class Malacostraca; order Decapoda; family Majidae; genus Chionoecetes; species Chionoecetes opilio. Next base: position 607,183 of record JACEEZ010024680.1, read on the forward strand.
GCCGCGAAGAGAGGCTGAATATTTACTTGTGAGGAGAAAATAAGAGATCAGAGAGGCTTTCAAGATGAACGAGAAAAAGTTTGCAAGATATGATAATGATCTGCACACTGTGTGTGTGTGTGTGTGGTGTGTGTGTGGGTGTGTGTGTGTGTGTGTGTGTGGTGTGGTGTGTGTGTGTGGTGTGTGGTGTGTGTGGGGGGTGTGTGTGTGTGGTGTGTGTGGTGGGTGTGGTGTGTGTGGTGGTGTGGGTGGTGGTGTGTGGTGTGTGTGTGTGGGTGGGTGTGTGGGTGTGTGTGGTGTGTGGTGTGGTGGTGGTGGTGTGTGTGTGTGTGGTGTGGTGTGTGTGTGTGCGTGTGTGCGTGTGTGGTGTGTGTGGTGGTGGTGTGTGTGTAAAGATAGGAAAGAGAGAGAGAAAAGAGAGAGAGAGAGATAGCATGTTATTTAACTTTTTCACAAAAAAAACAAAAAGGAGTATAAAAATGTTAGCGGGAATACAGACTTGACATTTAAACTTCAGTCCATCACGTCTCGTCCAAAGCGAAGTATTGCAACAAATACTTTTCGCTTCGATATTTACTTATATAATTAACATCCATTTCCGGCAGCTGGCTACTTTTATTTCAGATTAATAATGTTGATGTTTAAGGTTGTTCGAGTTTTCAGCATTTGATCGACGCCTTTACCCTAACAGTCATCAGGTGATTCAGTGATTTTTATCTCACGCTATCCTATGATTTTACACTTTTTTTTGGACAGGGACGCAATTTTTACTGGTTTACTAGCCTGCGTGGTCAGACTGGAAGTATTCCCGCTTGTGGTTCAGTAAATCGGTGGTTGAAGCTCAACTCTGGGTGTATTCCGCTGACAGCGCAGGTTGTTACTGTCCCCTTTGAGCAAGGAAATGGCTTGTATGTGGGGTGTGAGCTCCCAGCATTACCCAAAACTCAGGCACTATGAGCTCCATCCAAGCTCTTTCCGAGAGGATAATAGCGAACGATCGCAAGTCCAGTTCGCGTAGGCAAGACCGTGGGTGAATTGACTTCCAGCTCTAAAGTAATTTGATTCACGGAGGATGCCACAGAGCGTCTAACTTCTGATATTTCTTCAATTTCTGAATGGGGCAAAGCGAACCTAGTTTTGTTCAATGTCTCAAAAACCCAATTTCCTCACCTATCTACTCGACATAACCTTCCAGACAACTATGCTCTCTTCTTCAACAACACTCAATTGTCTCCTTCTACAATTAGCATTATTGGGTTACCCTTTCCAAAAAATCTCAACTGGAAATTTCACATCTCATCTCTTGCTAAATCAGCTTCTCAGAAGTAAGGTGTATTGTGGCATCTGTGTTCTTTTCTTTTTTCATCCTCACAACTGCTTGTTCTGTACAGGGGCCTTAACCACCATGTATGGAGTATGTCTCACATGTTTGGGGGGGATCCACTCATAGAGCTCGCCTAAACAGAGTGGAGTCAAACCCGCGGCCTCGTGACATAAAAACAAGACTTTTTTTTAATTCTCACCCCTATTCTGTCCCTCTTACTAATGCAAGCAAGAGTTAACCAGTATCTTCACTATTTCATCCCTTTCACTGGTAAACTCTGGTACTCTCTTCCTGCTTCTATTTTTCCTATGACTTAAATATTTTCAAGAGAGGACTGTCAAGTCACCTCCCGAACTAAATTGACTCACCCCCATTCTAGAATTACATTTCAATTTATATTTAATTTTCATTGATATGGTCTGGCAGCTAGCGGGCTTTTTACTTTTGTTTTGTCCTTGGCCAATCTCTCATGATGTACAAAAAAAAAACTAATACCCCTCACGGGCCTCACACACACACACACGGGTCAATACTTACTAAGGCCAATTCTGTCAGTAACACTTGTCCGCAAAGAATACATGTATAGGAATCGATGACCATCAGCTGTCGCCATGTCAACAAATCCACTTCCCTCCTCATCCACCCTCCATCCTTCCCTCCTAGTCCACCCTCCATCCTTCCCTCCTAGTCCACCCTCCATCCTTCCCTCCTAGTCCACCCTCCATCCTTCCCTCCTAGTCCACTCTCCATCCTTCCCTCCTCATCCACCCTCCATCCTTCCCTCCTAGTCCACTCTCCATCCTTCCCTCCTAGTCCACCCTCCATCCTTCCCTCCTAGTCCACCCTCCATCCTTTCCTCCTCATCCACCCTCCATCCTTCCCTCCTCATCCCCACTGCCCTTTTCTCGCTCCCCCTGACACTGACTTCTAATTATTGCATGCTTGACGTCATCCCTTACCTACCTGACGTCATGGCTTGATCGCGCGATATCTATTCAGTTTATATCTGTATCTGCGACATTTCGGAACTTTATGGACCACACAATAGTTCTTTTATTACCATTTTTTCACTGTCTATGAGTCTGGAAACCTAATTATTCTTTCTCTTTGCACTTTGAACTATACTTCTACCTGTTTTTGTTATTTTGTGTTATTTACGACTGAGGATAATGTAAATAACGCAGTAAGAGGAGAGGAGATTTTGTCACAGCTTGGAAAAAAATTGTACGTTAAGGTTTTGCTATAATTCTCATCATAATCGTTCTCCTCCTCGTCGTCAGTCTCTCCTCTTCTTTATTCTCTTTCTACATCGTAACCTTGAACGCCGTAAAGAACAATCTCACGCTGAGGTTCCGAGGCTTCACTGATTGACTCTGAATCAGTAATCGATCATTTTTCAGCCGCCGTTAAGGATGCAATAAATTGGTCTGAGTCCGAAGCCTGACACCAAGGCCCGCCCACCCTCCCCTTCCTTCACTGTTCCATCATTCATTATCTTCATTTTCCTTCCATATATTTATCAATTTCATTATTCACATCATTTCCTGGTTATCTCTTAGTTTCTTATTCCATTTTATTGCGTTTTCCATTTCCTTGTTGGATTAGCTTATTAATTCTTCTGCATTTTCCTTCCATATATTCTATCAATTTCATTCGATTTACATAATTTCCTGGTTATTTCTTTTAGTTTCTTATTCCATTCCAACTTATTCCATTATATTCGACTTTCCATTTCATTGTTGTATAAGCTAGTTTCTATATATTTTAGGTTATCCTTTTACTGTATATTGTCTTACTTTGTTTCCTTCTTCAGTGTTAATTAAATATTTGCATCTACCGTTTTCATAGATTTTCATTCACGTATATCTTCCTCTTCCCTTTTTTTTCTTCTCCTGTATTTTTTATTTCCTTTTCAAATTATTCCTCCAATTGTTTTTGTTTTTGTTTTTTTGCTTCTTTCGTTTCCCCTTCATGCCTTCTATTCCTGTCTTACATTTTTATTCCAATTTCCTCCTTTAAATTCCTTCTCCTTCCTTTCCTCCCTCAATTCTCTTTTTCTCTACCTTATCCCTTCTCTCTAATCCCACATTCTTTCTCTCCCCTCCGTTCTCTTGCTCCGAACCAAGAAATCATTTTTAACGCCATCCATTAAAATCCTGAATGATCGATATATGGGATATGAAAATTCTGCCGCAGCCCTTCTTCCTGTCATTTCTTCCTCTAGCTCCTTCTGTTCATCCTCTTCTTCAGTATCTCCTCCTCCTCCTCCTCCTCCTCCTCCTCCTCCTCCTCCTTTCCTGCGCTCATCAATGCTTCATTTCCTCCGAGACGCCCTTTTTTCTACTCTTCGTGAAGCTAAGTGGGTCAAATCCAAACCTTATGACTTCATGCTATAAATGCCAGACTGCGCTTTTTCTTGAGGTGTTGGTGGTGGTGATAGTGGTGGTGGTGGTGTAGGTGGTGGTAGGGTGTGAGTGATGGATGCAGAGGTAAACATTTTGTCCTAAAATTAATTAATGTTCAGCTGATTAAGCACATACAGCATCATATAATACTAATGCTAGCAAATGTAATGGTAAATGAAAGAGGATGCTCACAAATTCCTACACATACGCACGCACACACACACACACACACACACACACACACACACACACACACACACACACACACACACACACACACACACACACACACACACACACACACACACACACACACACACACACACCATTGTATAAAAGTTGCCATGTGAATGGGTGTGGAAAGGCGGAAAAGGAAAGAAAAAGATATGTTTTGTCTCAACTGAAATGAAAAAATTATAATTTCTTAAATTTGATCTTCGTTGTAAAAACATCAGAGAGACGCTATGCTTTGATGGATCTTAGTAACATATATATGTGTGTGTGTGTGTGTGTGTGTGTGTGTTATTGTGTGTGTGTTTGTACAATTAGGAAGAAGAGAAAGAGAGAGACAGAGAGAGAGAGAGAGAGAGAGAGAGAGAGAGAGAGAGAGAGAGAGAGAGAGAGAGAGAGAGAGAGAGAGAGAGAGAGAGAGAGAGAGAGAGAGAGAGAGAGAGAGAGAGAGAGAGAGAATTTCCAAGATTACAACTAAGAAATAATATATACGACATACACGAATAATCGTATAATCGTTTGATTCGCTGCCGTCCTCCGGCGACACCGTCATGACACAGGTGAACACACACGTGACTCGACACACGCAAGGCTCCGCTAAGACCTCATGTCACACCTATCATACAACATTAAGATATTACTAATTACCTGTTATTATGCCAGTGTCCTGCCACGTGAGATTTCTGCAACACGAAATATCACCACGCAGAGGCGAGTGTTGCCGGAACGCTGGCTGGGAAGAACCTGGAAAAGGAAGAGTACCATGATGTCGTATTGTACAATAAGGAGCAGATTATTTTTCTTCTAGTTTTGTACTTTTTAATAATGTGTTACATTCCGGTTGCATGTTTTTGAGGATTATTCGAACAAGACAATATAATCGACCATTTTTTATATTGATCATAGACCACTATATGATTTACAGTGCTCTATGTATTGATGTAACTGGTTAATGAGAAATTATACACATTGACGGAGCCATGTGTGTAATCATCTAGTTGTCATCTAGTTGTATTTTACAGGGCCAGAGCGACGCTCGTATGGCCCTGTCTCCATATCAACATTTTTATCATTCATCCTTAGTTCTTAATGTTGGCCGAAGCCACCACCCCGGGAGGCGGGTCACAAACCCCCGGCTAACACCCGGTACCCATTCAGTGCTGGGTGGACAAGGGCTCGGGTTTTAAGAAGACCGCCCGTCTGTCTTCGCTCCGCCCGGGGATCGAACCCGGGACTTCTCGGTTGTGAGCCGAGCGTGCTAACCCTTACACTACGGAGTTCCCCGTGTGTGTGTGTGTGTGTGTGTGTGTGTGTGTGTGTGTGTGTGTGTGTGTGTGTGTGTGTGTGTGTGTGTGTGTGTGTGTGTGTGTGTGTGTGTGTGTGTGTGTGCGCACGTGTGCGTGTATTATTGCGCACCATAGTAGCGCCTTGTGCGGGGTTCAGACTCCACATATTTGCTACGTGCGTCTTGTCAACGTGACGTCATCGTGACGTCACCGTGACGTCACTTCCTGCTTGTGTGACCTTGAAAGACGTGCGTCTCGAGGCAAATGAATTGGAGGCTCCAAATCTTTTGGCGGGCTACGTGAGCGGTGGTGCCACAATTTATAGAACATTATACGTAACGTGAGAGATGGTTACGAGTTGCGTGTTGGTCCCCATGGCTCCGGTACCAGAAACACCAACAGTTCTCTGCTTCTGAACTTTGCAAGGTCCAGAAGGTTGAGAATTGCAGGTTCTTGGTATCAGAGACCAGAGCTGCACCGCTGGACATGGTATAGTAATGCCGGAGGGGTAGCAAAGGAGATCGGCCACATCCTCGTTAGTGCTCGTTGGAGGATCCTCCAGAACTGCAGGGTTTACCGGAGTGCTGAGTTCTTTGGAACAGATCACAGACTTGTTGTTGCTACACTTAAGCTTCATGTCAAGTCCAGAAGAATTTCAAGAGGTAACCATACTGTGTTTCATCTTGAGAAACTGAAGGACTTGACATGTGCTCATGAGTATGCGGTGGCAGTCTCAAATCGGTTTGATGTGCTCGGTGCTCTCGGGGACCCTGTAGAACTGTGGGATACCTTCAAACGTGAAACTCTACAGGCTGCCAAGGAGTGTATTGGGGAGCGCCCGAGGTCAAGGCGTGGTTTTGTCACGAGACGAGACGCTGGAGAAAATCGAGTAGAGTCGCGCTGCCAGGCTGGCTGGGAACCAGGACCAGCACAGGGCTCTGTCACGCCGGACTAGAACCCTCCTGGGGAGAGACAAGGAGAGGTATGTCAGGAGTCTCGCTGAGGATGTCGAGGGTCATTTGAACGCTAATGACCTCCGACCCGCCTACCGAGCCCTGAAGAAGCTCCGTTCCAAGTCTCCTTCTCGGGCGAGTGCTATTCGAACAGCAGATGGGCGCCTCGTGTCGGACATGGATGGGCAGATGGCTCGTTGGGCTGAGTACTTTGGGTAGTTGTTCACGGTGGACCCTCCAACTGAGCAGCTTCACACCACTGGGTTACAGGCAGTGGATGCCGATCCTCTCATTGACGAAACCGCACCCTCTCTTGACGAAGTCAGAGAGGCTGTAGCAAAGTTGAGGGGTCGAAAAGCAGCTGGTGTTTGTAATATCAGTGCGGAGCTCCTCAAAGCTGGGGGTGAGGCCATGATCCGCGGGTTGCATGCTGTCCTAACTGCCGTGGCAATCAGGTACCATTCCTCCTGACTGGAAAAGGGGGCTGGTCGTCCCTATCTGGAAAGGGAAAGGGGACTGTCAGGACTACAACAATTACCGCGGTATTACACTGCTCAGCATACCAGGCAAGGTGCTAGCCCATCTATTGCTGACACGGATTCGCAGTCATCTGGTGAAGCATCAGAGACCCCAGCAGTCTGGGTTCACGCCTGGTAAGTCAACAACGGACCGTATCCTAGCGCTTCGTGTCCTGGTGGAACGCCGACGTGAGTTTCGACAGGGGATGCTTGCAGCCTATGTTGATCTCAAGAAGGCGTTTAACTCAGTGCATCGTGAGTCACTCTGGGATCTTCTGCGACTTCGAGGGATTCCTGCAAGGACTATTGGTTTGATAACTGGTCTGTATTCTGGGACTGAGAGTGCTGTGAAGTGTGGGGTAGGTGTATCCAGCTTCTTTCCTGTGAATACAGGAGTGAGGCAAGGGTGCGTCCTTGCCCCATCACTTTTCAACGCTTGTATGGACTGGGTATTGGGCATGGTTGTAGATCAAAGTGATTGTGGAGCATCCGTCGGCAACACCAAGATCACTGATCTTGTTTTTGCCGATGATGCAGTAATCTTTGCTGAGTCGCTGGAGGTCCTGGTGATGGCTCTCGAGGCGCTGCACGAGGAGGCAAAGCCTTTGGGACTTGAGGTCTCCTGGCTCAAGACCAAGGTCCAGGTGTTTGGAGACTTACTAGATGAAGCAGTACAGTCTGTTCATGCGTGTGGCGAGGACATTGAGATCTTGGAAAGTTTTACATACCTTGGTAGCGCAGTCCATAATGACGGCGGTTCACGTCAAGAAGTCTTACGGTGGATTGGCATAGCCCACGGTGTTATGGACTCGCTCAGCGGGAGAATTTGGCGTTGTCGGTACCTGTGCAGGAGGACAAAGATCCGGATCTTCAAGTCGCTTGTGATCCCTGTCTTACTCTATGGTTGTGAGACATGAACACTAAATAGTGACTTGAAGAGACGAATCAATGCCTTTGGTAATAAGTGTCTTCGCAGAATCATAGGGTATCGCTGGGATGATTACGTGTCAAATCAGCGATTGCACCGTGAGACTGAATCGAGGCCTATTACCTGCATAGTCCGTCAGCGCCAACTTCGGCTATATGGGCATGTGGCACGCTACCCTGAAACCGATCCTTCCCATCGGGTTGTATCTGTAAGAGACAATCCGGCGTGGAGAAGGCCAAGGGGGCGCCCACAAGGCTCGTGGCTGGGGCAAGTTGATGTTTCTTGTCGAGAGCTGCTTGGTATGGGAAAGGAGCCTGCATGGGAACTCGCGCGTGGTGACCCCCGGGAGTGGCGTCGTAGGGTAGGCGAAGCGACGCGCCCCCCGGCGTATGCCCCCAATGATTGATGATTGATACGTAACTAAGTTTTGCAATATCAAAATAATGCTGTTTCCAAGGTCTGATTTAAAATATATTTATTATCAGTGATTCTGGAAGACAATATTAGTAATGGAAGACATACATGATGTGAAAATATTGTGTCCCGCTGCTTGAAGGCGGAACAGCGGCAACGCTGCTTGAATATAAGCTCGACCACCACCACTACCTCTGTGTATTTTAATGCGTTATTTCTCGTGTTCTCTAGTTCTAACCCTCTCACATGCCCCTCTAGTAGCTACTATATACCATCCTTCCTACAGCATCACGCTACGCCACCAACACCCTCTACAGGCCGTGTAATAGGTAGTAATTATTAGTGACTTGAAAAATATCTTCACGACTGCGATATGTGGCAACACCTGTGAACCCCGCTATACAGAATCCACAATTGTAACCTTTGCAATAGCCTGTTGTCAGGGGATTGTAGCGCTATATAGGTAGGGCAGGGAGTGAAGGGTGATATAGTGAAGGGAGTAATAGGTGTGTCATGGGGTACAAAAGGAAGGAAGTAAGGAAAGCAAGGCGGTTTTATACTGCAATTTGTTCTGATAAGAGCGAGCGGGAGTGATCGACCAGTGAGACGAGGTAACGTCATCGTGACGTCACGGTGACGTCACGATAACAAGACGCACGTAGCAAATACATGAAGTGTGAACCGGGCATTGGGCTTTGGGGTACATACAAGAACGTGGACTGTGCGACCCGAGGCAGTTGAACGCTTTCTCGTCAAATCAAGTCACTGTTTCTGAAACTAGTAGTTATGTTTCTGCTATCAAAAAGTTTCTGATCAGCGCGTGTAATCTTGTTTAATACATACTTATATATAGTTAGTCATCCTCAACGGTAGA
>JACEEZ010024680.1:626115-631115 GCA_016584305.1 Chionoecetes opilio
TCTTTCTCTTTTCTTTCTTTCTTCCCTTCAGCTCCTTCCGTCTTCCCTTCAGCTCCTTCCTTCTTCCCTTCAGCTCCTTCCTTCTTCCCTTCAGCTCCTTCCTTCTTCCCTTCAGCTCCTTCCGTCTTCCCTTCAGCTCCTTCCTTCTTCCCTTCAGCTCCTTCCTTCTTCCCTTCAGCTCCTTCCTTCTTCCCTTCAGCTCCTTCCTTCTTCCCTTCAGCTCCTTCCTTCTTCCTTCAGCTCTTCCTTCTTCCCTTCAGCTCCTTCCTTCTTCCCTCAGCTCCTTCCTTCTTCCCTTCAGCTCCTTCCGTCTTCCCTTCAGCTCCTTCCGTCTTCCCTTCAGCTCCTTCCTTCTTCCCTTCAGCTCCTTCCGTCTTCCCTTCAGCTCCTTCCGTCTTCCCTTCAGCTCCTTCCGTCTTCCCTTCAGCTCCTTCCTTCTTCCCTTCAGCTCCTTCCGTCTTCCCTTCAGCTCCTTCCTTCTTCCCTTCAGCTCCTTCCGTCTTCCCTTCAGCTCCTTCCTTCTTCCCTTCAGCTCCTTCCTTCTTCCCTTCAGCTCCTTCCTTCTTCCCTTCAGCTCCTTCCTTCTTCCTTCAGCTCCTTCCGTCTTCCCTTCAGCTCCTTCCTCTTCCCTTCAGCTCCTTCCGTCTTCCTTTCAGCTCCTTCCTTCTTCCCTTCAGCTCCTTCCGTCTTCCCTTCAGCTCCTTCCTTCTTCCCTTCAGCTCCTTCCGTCTTCCTTTCAGCTCCTTCCTTCTTCCCTTCAGCTCCTTCCGTCTTCCCTTCAGCTCCTTCCTTCTTCCCTTCAGCTCCTTCCTTCTTCCCTTCAGCTCCTTCCGTCTTCCCTTCAGCTCCTTCCTTCTTCCCTTCAGCTCCTTCCGTCTTCCCTTCAGCTCCTTCCTTCTTCCCTTCAGCTCCTTCCGTCTTCCCTTCAGCTCCTTCCTTTTTCCCTTCAGCTCCTTCCGTCTTCCCTTCAGCTCCTTCCTTCTTCCCTTCAGCTCCTTCCTTCTTCCCTTCAGCTCCTTCCTTCCTTCGCTCTTCCTCTTCCTCAGCTCTCCTTCTTCCCTTCAGCTCCTTCCTTCTTCCCTTCAGCTCCTTCCTTCTTCCCTTCAGCTCCTTCCTTCTTCCCTTCAGCTCCTTCCTTCTTCCCTTCAGCTCCTTCCTTCTTCCCTTCAGCTCCTTCCTTCTTCCCTTCAGCTCCTTCCTTCTTCCCTTCAGCTCCTTCCGTCTTCCCTTCAGCTCCTTCCTTCTTCCCTTCAGCTCCTTCCTTCTTCCCTTCAGCTCCTTCCTTCTTCCCTTCAGCTCCTTCCTTCTTCCCTTCAGCTCCTTCCTTCTTCCCTTCAGCTCCTTCCTTCTTCCCTTCAGCTCCTTCCTTCTTCCCTTCAGCTCCTTCCTTCTTCCCTTCAGCTCTTCCATCTTCCCTCAGCTCCCTTCACTTCTTCCCTTCAGCTCCTTCCTTCTTCCCTTCAGCTCCTTCCTTCTTCCCTTCAGCTCCTTCCTTCTTCCCTTCAGCTCCTTCCTTCTTCCCTTCAGCTCCTTCCTTCTTCTCTTAGTTGATGCAGGCTTTACTTTCCGTACTCTCTCGTTTTTTTCCCTCACTCCCATGGCATCATTCTCTCCTTCTTTCTCACATCCATCACGTCCTTTCTTCCTCCTCTTATCCTCTTCATTTTATTTTCTTCCTTCCCTAATTCTTTCCTTTCTTCTTTTCCTCTCTCAATTCCTTCCTTCATTTCTTCCTCATTCACTTATATATGTTTTACTTTTATCCCAGTCCTCCCTCCTTTCCTTTTCTCCTTTTCTTAACCTATTCTTCTCTTCTGTTTCTACCTACCATCATCCTCTCCTTTACCCCCTGATCTTCTAGTCACTTTCTACTCCTTCCTCCTATTTTTGCTATTATTTGCACGTACATTACTCACATGCAATAACGTAAGACTCTCTCTCTCTCTCTCTCTCTCTCTCTCTCTCTCTCTCTCTCTCTCTCTCTCTCTCTCTCTCTCTCTCTCTCTCTCTCAAACACACATACACACACCCCTCATCATTATGTCTCCTCCCCATACGACCCTTCCCCTCTTCTCCCCTCCATACACATTCCCTCTGACTTTATCCCTCCCTATTTCCTCCCCTCTGCCTTGCCCTTACTCGTATCTCACACGGTCTCCCTCATACTTCTTCCAAGGTCTCCTCCCTCACATCCTACACCATACAGCTTCTTCCCCGCTCTGTCCCTTGGCACACGACATTTCTCTCCTCCTAACCTTCCCACAAGCTTCTCATATTATCAGTTTGCTTACACCCCTACCTCGTACCCTGGTCCTCCCAATAGCCGCCTTACCGTCCCCTTTTACTGCTCTTCTCGACTGTTTCCTCACCTCCTCCACCTGTTTATGCATCGTATCTTCCCCTACCTCATCCCCTTTACCTTCCTCTCCTCTGTCCCTCCTTGCCACCCCACTCCATCTGCCACCCCCCAAACAAGCCATCGAGGAGCGCCAAACTGGACTCAAATTAATCAATTCTGGCCAAAACCACACACACAGGACGCCTTGCCGATGGTTCCTGGCCCCTGTAGCGTCTTGACGGCTCTAAAATATACTGCATTTTAGCCAGAAATGAATTATGACCAAGTGATTCATGCCTCCCCGTCCTGCTCTGGTCGGCTGCCACATCCTCCCTAACCCTGCTGCTTCTCTTCCCCCTCCTCCTCCTTATCTCTTCTCGCATAGCCAACATACTATAATAGTGTTCTCTTTGCTACACAAATCTACCCCCATAGGCCCTCAGTGACCGCCGCCATGTTAGTAATGTAAAGTTTATATCACAGTTTCTAAAGTCAAACAATCTCTTCTAAAATGTATTACCTATTCAGGCAGTGCTACCTTCTGGTTAGCTGTGTACCACCGCACGCACGCGCGCGCACACACACACACACACACACACACACACACACACACACACACACACACACACACACACACACACACACACACACACACACACACACACACACACACACACACACACACACACACACACACACACACACACACACACACACACACACACCTAAGCTCGCTCACTCACTCAATCACTACACACACACACACTTACGCACATAAATACACAAACAATATATCGATCAAGTGATGATAGTGATGAAGTAAAGACATTTTGTATCTATGATGATGTAAACAATTTCAAATGCATAATATCACTTAGTATCTATCTTTTCGGTATTCTCTCTCTCTCTCTCTCTCTCTCTCTCTCTCTCTCTCTCTCTCTCTCTCTCTCTCTCTCTCTCTCTCTCTCTCTCTCTCTCTCTCTCTCTCTCTCTCTCTCTCTCTCTCTCTCTCTCTCTCCTCTGCAGGCTTTCAATTCCCCGGGATCCAATTTTAGACGCTCTGCATGATCCACATGATAAAACAGAGGCTCCTGCTCATCAGCCAAATTTGAAGACATTTTTTGTTTCCTAAAGTTTCCTATTGTTGTCGTTTTCTCCTTCACTCCCTATCTTACTCCTCGTATTCTCCTCATCTTGCACACTTGTCTTGCATTTCACTCATCCAAAAAATACTCTACTGGTGTGTTTATCATCTGGTTTTCTCTGCCACTCTTTTTTTCAGTGTGCAAGTACTATTTTTATTTTGATCTAGCACTTCGCGGTCATACTGCATTAGTGTGTGATAACCACTTGCTAGGTTTTTCTTCTCCAATACCTTTCATTTATGGCACTTTGCGATGATTCTTGCCGGCAATTAGGAATCAACGAGCCATGTCCTGACACTCATAACACATAGAAAACATGACAATCATGAGGATAATAGTGACTGACAACAACACTGGAGTCTCAGCCACACTATAAAAATGATAAGTCGCATGTTTGGTTCTGGCATTATGGTAAATTTTCACGTGATTCATTTGAAATCGGACTGCAATCATACTTATATAAATGTTTATTTCACAATCAAACAAACCAGAGCAGCTACTTCTATATTACATAAATTTTCAGAAAGTACATACCTGTGTACGACGGTTTCTTATTCTTTTTGAGTCAAGAAAATAACAGTGGCATTAGAACAATTCGTTTTCTGAGTACCTGAAATTCGCCGGTGTTCTGAGCTGTAAATGCAGGACGGACCTCCCAAGAGACGTAAGATCCAGTAGAAATAGGAATTTACGTGGTATTTCATAATTCTCTTTCACTTCAGGAATAACTCATGAACACTATAATCTTACTTACTGAAAAAAAGACTAGTAGTAGTAGTAGTAGTAGTAGTAGTAGTAGTAGTAGTAGTAGTAGTAGTAGTATAGTAGTAGTAGTAGTAGTAGTAGTAGTAGTAGTAGTAGTAGTAGTAGTAGTAGTAGTAGTGGCAACAGTGGCAGCAAGATTATTAGCAATAGAAGCAGCAATATCAAAAATATCAAAAATATTAGTAGCAATAGCAACAACATCACCGGTAGAAGGAGAAGGACTAGCAATATTAGTAAGACATAATGGCAGCAGAAGTAGCAGCAGTAACAGGAGCACCACGAGGGTTCATGGCTATTACCCAAAATCTTATGGAACCGAACCAAAACCCAAAATGGAACCGCCGGAGTGGACGAATTTTTAACAAGGTGAACGCTGAGTAATCAATTAAACGCTGAGTTTTCAATGAGTTTCTACTTATATTATTTTCTTGTTCTTTCTTTTAACTTTATTTTTCTCTTCTTCTTTATCTTCATCATTATTATCTACGCTTCTTCCCACCTCCACTTTCTCCCTCCTGCTCTTCTTTATCTCAACGTAAATGCCAATTTTTTCTCTCTCATACTTTTCTTGAAAATTTCGAAAGGGAGGTCAAACCGATTACCCATCCACGGTTTGATCGATGTTTCCTTTCATTCATTGTAAGTGTATTGGGACAAATATAAAAACTTACGAGTAGATAAACAATGTTAGGTACATGAATAAATAAATTAATAAAGTAAGCAAATAAAGCACCACAGTATTGCTTAAAATA
>JACEEZ010024680.1:643615-646115 GCA_016584305.1 Chionoecetes opilio
TCGAATCTTTGCTCTATTTTTCCCTCAACACTTATATTCAACGTCATCCGCTCAGGTGCCTCTTCTACAATTTTTATCAAGATTTTTCTATCTTAATCTTATGCCCTCACCTCTTCCCTCTTAACCCTCTGCCTCTTCCTCATCTTTTAAGATTCTACCCCTTCATACCCCCTTTTCATCCTCTGTCCCTCAATCTCTCTGTCTCTCATGCAAACTAACGCCTGGACCCACCTATGTCTGACCTCCCCCACGAAGCATATATCAGCACCTCCCATCCAGCACCTCCGCTCACACATTCAACCCTCACATCACCTTCCCCCTTTGCCCCTTGTTCGCTCTTCCGTCTCATCGGGGATTTGCTAAGTGGTGGGACAGCTGTTCGGGTTAACCTAGAAAATTTAACCTCCATCGGCGTTCTTCGTTTCTGTTCAAGTAGCTGTGTTATTGCTTGTAATCCTTGTTGTAAAAAATATTGAGCTATTCGGGTTAACCTACAAAATGTAATCGTCATTGGCGTTCTTCGTTTTTGCTCAAGTACCAAAGTGTCATAGAGTGTTAGATTTGTTGTAAAATAATTGAGGAAAAAAATTATGCCGTACCTCTGTTTACCGTCTTTCGTGGTGGCGCGTAGACCATTTCTCGACTTTAATGGTAAGGGCCACCTCCCCACAAACACACACACATAAGTGAAGAACTACCACACTCAGCTCCTGCCACGATTCTGCGGTCCTAGCTAGGTCATGAGGTCCAACCTAGATCAACTGACTATATCTCTCGACTGATTAAATATTTCTCGTGCAAACTTCTGCCGTCACTAATCTGCGCGTGGTTTGACCAACAGTAGTCTATTGATCTAGGTCACAACTACCCGGCTTACATCCCGTACCTATTCTCTGCTTTGGGACATATGCTCGTATTCGTAGTCACATGCCATCATTGTACGTGGTCATTGTTCACTTTTTGTCTTGTCCTAATTAAATCAATATGTCATGCCAGCTCTGTTGTGATTGCAATAGGAGTACTGTATGATTGCTCTAGTACTTTCCATGGCAGCTGCAAGATCAAGTGAATAATTTTGACTGAGTAGAAATGGAACAAAATCATAGCAATTACCACGAGCAATCATGGTATGTGACTACGAATACGAGCAATAGAGTTATAACGTAAATAGATGATAGTCTAAATTGTTTACCACAGACCGGGAAATCGAATTCGCATCCTTTTCGATCTCTTGGTTGTGAGTAGAGTGTACTAACCATTACATAAGTATTTAAATATGTTCTGAATTATTGCATACTCTTAAAACAGAATCGAAGTAATCCTTTCAATCATACAATTATATATATATCTAAAAGTTTTGGGGAGGAAGAGAGAAGCATAGAGTGCAAGCAGCAGGGGACGAAAGAGAAGGAAGTCAGGGATGAGGGACGGAGCACGGAAGGAAGGTAAGGTGGAACAAAATGGAGGAGGGAGGGAAAAAGGAGGGAGAAATCTCTAAAACGAAAATTTCTCCTCCAATATTCGAAGAGTATGAATTTTTCCCTCCAAAATGTTGCATCGTGAAGAATACTTGAACAAATATTTCCACTTTATTTCCGTTCACTGCCCTCACTTTCCGCACCTTTCTCTGTCTTGACCTGTTTCTTCCTCATTATATTATCTCCATCTGTTCTTCCTGCCTTCCTCTCTCCCTCCCTCCCTCCCTCCTATGTTCATCCAATTTCTCTCCTCCATCTCTTGTTTCATCTTGTCGCTTTTCTCCTGCTAACTATGAGAAAAAAAGAAACAGAGAAAGAACGGAGAGGATACAAAGAAAAAACGAGCAACAAAAAAAAGTCTGCACAGGAAGAGACCAATAAGGAAAAAGATAATGAAAAAAATATCATGACACAAAAGGAAAGTATGAAAAATAATACGATGTCTTAAGGATGAATTCCACGTAATAAGGAATTATGACACAGACAGGCAGAGAATGTAAGAGAAATAGGCAAACTGCAGTAGGTATATATTTATAGTAGTATATATAGCAGTAGTATATATAACAGTAGTATAGAATTCCACGTATATAGAATTATGACACAGACACAGAGAATATA
This sequence comes from Chionoecetes opilio, assembly GCA_016584305.1. Classification (NCBI taxonomy): domain Eukaryota; kingdom Metazoa; phylum Arthropoda; class Malacostraca; order Decapoda; family Majidae; genus Chionoecetes; species Chionoecetes opilio. Next base: position 645,712 of record JACEEZ010024680.1, read on the forward strand.
AGAGAATGAAGGAAACTGCAATAGGTCGCCGCCACCACCACCACCACCTCCTCCTGCCTATTAGGATTCAGACCCTGTGCAGATCCTAAGTACTCTCATGCCTCAAAGTCGAGTGGCAATCCCAACTTGCAGCGCGTCCCGGTAGCTTCTCTCGCCACTGGATTTATACACCATCTGCAAACTGGGTGGCCTTCCTCAGTCTCAATCTGGACGCCTTTCCTTTCCCGTCTGTCTTCTCTTATCCTTTTCTTCTCTTACTCCTTTTTCTCATGACTCTCACTCTTCTTCATCACAATTTTCTTCTTCATATTCTTCTTCTTCTGCTTCTTCTTCTCCTTCTTCTTTATATTCTTCTTCTTACTCTTTCTCTTGCCTCTCATACATCCAGACTATATTTGCGTGTG
>JACEEZ010024680.1:651115-671115 GCA_016584305.1 Chionoecetes opilio
GGGTTTGCTGTTTGTGCAGAATGTGGGGTAGCACAGGTGTCCATGTATGCTTTTCTATGTACTTTGATACTATGTCCCCTAATGTGCCTGAACTTTGTTCTTGTTTTTTGTATTTGCTCTAATACTTAAGATTACTCCTTGGCTTGTTCTTATTGCTTTGTTTTTTGTCTGTACGCCTCTGGGCGAGAATAAAATTATTATTATTATTACTATTATATATATATATATATATAATATATATATATAGAGAGGAGAGAGAGAGAGAGAGAGAGAGGGAGAGAGAGAGAGAGGAGAGAGGAGAGGAGAGAGAGAGAGAGAGAAAAGAGAGAGAGAGAGAGAGAGAGAGAGAGAGAGGAGAGAGAGAGAGAGAAGAGGAGAGAGAGAGATGAGAGAGAGAGAGGAGGGGAGAGAGAGAGGAGAGAGAGAGAGAGAGAGAAGAGAGAGAGAGGAGAGAGAGAGAGAGAGAGAGGAGAGAGAGAGAGAGATAGATAGATATATAGTATATAGATAGATAGATAGATAAATAGATAGATATAGATAGATAGATAGATAGATAGATAGATAGATAGATAGATAGATATATAGATAGATAAGATAGATTCCCAATAGATTAATGGAAGAACAGCAATTATTTTTGTATGTTTCGTGGTCATCATTCAAATGCCTCAAAGTATTTATATCTACAGTCACCTGAATACATTGGTAACCAGGTGAACAGACACTCTACTAAGTCAACACGCGGGTCAACGCCAGGTTAAGCCCTCACGCGTGCATCAACTCACGCCCGCCCCTGCAAGTCTATTTTCACATTTTGCTGTAGTCACAATTTTCCGCACACCCCATCAATCCGTCTCATTAATTGTTGGTAAATATAAGACATAATCCAACCATAAATTAAACTTCCACAAACGATTCATCAAAGCAGCTTACTGATTTGTCAGTGACCGAATATCAGAATAAATGGCTGATGAACGCGGATATTTCTCGTTGCAGCCGCAAAACTTTTCATTATTAATCTTTTTATGCACAAACATAGTATTTTTTCCAGTGTGGATGATAACAGGATTGAAGGATTAACAACATCCTATCCACAGGACGCTGCAATATTATTGGTACTTCATTTAATGATCTGCTTTTTATTTAGTACATACGAAACTGAAGAAATATAGTAACAATTTATATTACCACACACCAGAGGTGGGCACCGCAAACGAAAATCCGCTTCCGCAAATGCAAATCCGCAAACCTCAATCCTTACGTTCCGCAACCACAAGTCCGCAAATTTCTTGAAGTTCACACTTCCGCAACCGCAAGTCCTCAAATCCGCAACCAATTATGTGATATTGTCTCTGCATATTTTGCAAAAATAGAGCTAAAGAACTTTGTGGTAGTAAATGTATATATTATTTACTAAATCACTTAATATATGTATATATATATATATATATATATATATATATATATATATATATATATATATATATATATATATATATATATATATATATATATAATATACCTATACATATATATATATACATATATGTATATATATATATATATATATATATATATATATATATATATATATATATATATATATATATATATATATATATATAAGGTATATATATTATATTAACATTTTGTTCTTACTTACCCCTCAGCGCTCCACATATGTTATAGCTCACATTTTACCTTCCCCTGATTGTGACCACTCGCTCAATATATCAATTTAAGTGCACACTAAGGGGTAAAATTTGTTGTTGTTTTTTTTTACATCCTGGCCTATAACACTTGTTAGGCAGTGACCTCCAGGGGTGGGATGGTAGGCCATGGAGGTTCACTTGAGGGCTGTGATGGTTGGCCCTGAAAGTTCACTTGAGGGCTGTGATGGTTGTTCCTCGCCCGTGGTGGCGCAGGCAGGATTTTTCTGGTGACGCCTGTGATTAGAGGGTCATGCCGCCCCCCTGTGTCCTCCGATGCACTCGCAATCGAAGATAAGAGTTAATGGGGGCATGTAGGTATTCTTAGGCCACTCGACGGTACAGAAAGTTATTAATGGATTTTGGTTCTCATCGGAGATAGAACGCAGGTCACGGAGAACGCCACTCGGAGACGCTAACTACTCTGCTACCGCCTTCCCAAATGCGAACATAAGAACATAGGAAAATAAGGAAGCTACAAGAGGCCGTGAGACCTACACGTGGTAGTTCCTGTTCCTTCTTAACACTACCTACATCCACCTTTCATCCCCATCCATGAATTTATCTAGTCTCCTTTTAAAGCTCCTTAATGACACCGCACTAACTACCTGTCTATTCAGTCCGTTCCAATCATTTACCACCATATTTGTGAACCAGTTTTTCCCTATTTCTTTTTTCAATTTTCGCTTTTCCAGCTTGAATCCGTTACTATGTGACGAAAACTCGATAACGTTTTCGACGACTTTCATTAGTGAAAAAATTATATTGGTGAATTTTTGACATAACATTAAGTATATCAATATATACAAGAGATAATTTACTTCTGATAATGGCTTTGGATAGAACGCATCAACCTTAAAGTAATCGTCCAGACCATTTCATCATTCCTGATTTAATGCAATCAAATCATAGCCATTAACGAGTATACCAACAATACGTCGTCACTTTTTGTATCCAGTCAGCCGTTTTTAAATAATCCGCAATCAAAATCTGCAAATTCCCCGAGTTTTCAAAACACACTCAAGGTTTGCAGACGCTCAGGCTCAGGCTCGGTGACGCAGCATCAGGGAGGCTCATCTTCCCGCGCTTGATCAGAGAGGCACGTAAACACAGAGATAAATATAGTACTTGAAGATATTTGGGTGTTTCTGATAGATTTGTTTTGCTATATGCCACATGCATGCATCCTTTATGGGTGCAGCAAGACAGCTGTGCCTTTCGAGAAAAGTTTGCACACGGAAAGGAGTGGCGTGTGTAGGAGTGGAGTGGCGGAGTGGCGTGTGGTGATTCACGCCTATAGTGTGTTGGGGCGAACAGTTGTGTTGAGAAACGGTGTGTAGTGAGGGTAGCGATGGACCACCACGACTGTGAGGCTTTGCCTCTTAACAAGACCAAGTAAACCAAGTAAACCAGTTGTGGAGTGGGCGTGGGCGTGCCCTGTGGTGAGAGACCCTGTGGTGGTGTGGCTGTCACACTTTCTGCCTTCCCGCCCGCATATTTTCCAACTCTTTGCTGTAGTTAATGCTAGTATGTGGTTTCCGAGGAATTACGTTTGACTGTAGCTCCAAAACTAACCATAGGATTTTCTCGAAAGTACCTTCATTGCGATTCCCACACACACATGGTTTAACCTTATTTACCAATCCATGTTTTGGAGAAGTGCCAGGTCCTCCTGCTGAACCTCAGGCTCTGCTAACACCTGTTCATCCACCTCGTACTCGGGCTCAAACATATAGGATCCCATGACAATCTGAGGTTCGTTTTCCTCATAGTATACGCGACCAGCGTCATTTCTTTCGGTGTCAGATTGAGTATCGTACTCTAAATCTGTCACAGCGACAGATTCACTGTCTGACACCGAAGTGCAATCGCTCATCATAACATTTGCCGATAGGTGTCAGACAGAGTGTCTGCGGGCGTCCCTGTTCTGACGTCATCAATAACAGTCGTAGCCCTGTTGGAGGGAAGATTTTTTTTTTCGCGCGCTTTTTACAAAAGTCGTGTTTTTACGGAAATATGGCCTGGAAATCAATTATTTTTGGTGGATTAGGTGTTTTGAATGTACATTCAACATAATTCGGCAAAAAAAATTTGGGTCTGGACGATTACTTTAACAACTTTGCTTCCTTGCATTTTTCCTCTAGGCCTAATAGTTACGGAGTTAAATTTTTTTTATAAGGAAACAGGGTGAAATATATCTGTGATATTAATACCCTATTTAATAATCCCTATTAAGAGTATATATAATTAGAGGGCTACGATATTATATACCCATAATAGGGGTACAATGATATACCCCTGATAATCTCCTAAGAGATTCTTTAATAAATTATGTGAAAATACCTGGATCGCATATATAGGTTTGGTGAGGTTAGGTTAGGTTTAAATTTTTTTGTTTTGCCAATGAAATTATTAGTCCTAGAGGAAACATCAATAGGGTAACAACAAACAAACGTTAAGCTTGAGGTGTTTTACCTATTGATATAATATAGGTATCTCAAAAAAGGGGTACACCTTTGATTTTCAGTAAAAAATCTTATTTTCTTAAATAACATCAACACATCAATGAACACATCAAGCCTAACAACTTTGCTTCTATGCATTTTTACTCTAGGCCTAATAGTTACGGAGTAAAACGCTTTTATAAGGAAACATACGGAATTTGCGGACATATTTGCGTTTGCGGAAGTACTTCCGCAAAGGCAAATCCGCAAACATTTACACTTCCGCACATTCGCAAACGAATTCGGACTTCCGCAATTTTCGGAAAATGCGGTTTGCAGAAGTGTTTGCGGAAGTGCCCACCTCTGACACATACACACACAGTATGTATTATGTAACAATCTTTTATGTGAATGAGTCTATATAAGCTAATAGGGTGAATGTGATGAAATTAAGTGTATACATGAGTCTACCTGCAATGCTGTAAAACGAAGAAGTATTACATGAGGTTAAGTTTTTTCTACAACTCAACAACTACTCTCCCTGTCTTCTCTCTTCTGTCTCTCTTCTCTCTCCTCACCTCTCTTCTCTCTCTCTCTCTCTCTCTCTCTCCTTCTCTCTCTCTCTCTCTCTCTCTCTCTCTCTCTCTCTCTCTCTCTCTCTCTCTGATACGAAAACTTTGTGAAAAGTGCCCACCACTGCCACACACACACACACACACACATACACATACACACACACACACACACACACACACATACACACACACACACACACACACACACACACACACACACACACACACACACACACACACACACACACACACACACACACACACACATACACACACACACACACACACGGAAGACGACCAGCTACTGTCTTATGATACAACAGCACAATTAACGAAAAAGTTCTTGCTATGCCAAATCATGGATTAAAAAAATTAGCATGCAAATACGGACGTGTGAGTGGGAGTACTAATGAGGCAGACCCCTAGCAAATATGATTGTACTACAGATGGGCGGCAGACGGTCAAGTCAGACTGCCACTCTAGTTTATAGGCTGACGGGCTAGTTCAAGTTAACAGGCATAAGTGTTAGTTGTCTAAGGATTTAAAATGTAATATCTAAGAAAACTACATATGGAAGATTGGATTAGGATACCAACAGAAACCTTGAAATTATCCCCTTAATGATCTAATTCTTGCCTCCATCCATCCCCCCTCCGCCCTACATGATGACCCGCACAGTGCCGCAGGTCGAGGCAGCAGCCAATCTCTCGCAGAGGAATTACAGCAAATCAAGTCTCGCTCACGTGTTGCGAAGGCGCCCCGAGCACAAGGCCGCATCTGAATTACTCTTAAAATCCTGGATAAGCCTCTGTGTGTGTGTGTGTGTGTGTGTGTGTGTGTGTGTGTGTGTGTGTGTGTGTGTGTGTGTGTGTGTGTGTGTGTGTGTGTGTGTGTGTGTGTGTGTTTGTGTGTGTGTGTGTGTGTGTGTATCATGTGTATGCTTCAATATAGCGAGACCCCGCAGGCGTTCCCAGCTGGGTCGGGTCGCAGGTGGCAGCAGCGGACTATTATGAAGCGAGAAGAGACGGCAACATCCCTCTTCTCGGAACTCCACACTCCCATTTACCCTCACTTGGGGGGCCAGGTCGCCTCAGGGGAGAGGGAAAGGGGTCCAGAGAGGGGCAAAAAGAAGGAGGAGAAGGAGGAAGATGGAGATGGAGGAGGAAGAAGCGAAGCGAGGTAGGGGACGAAGCAAACGAAGAGAGAAAGACAAAGGGTGACACGCCGAGCACTGATGGCGAAGGGAGGAAGGGTGAAGGAAAACACGAATTGACAAAGAAAAAGGAATATGTAATTAAATAGATAAATAGATAATTGTAGCAGAGAATGGGCGAGGGGAGGATGAAATGGACGCAGGGACGAGGGGATCAAATGTAATCAAGACAAAAGTATGATAATTACTACGAAAAGTAACAGTTAACATTTACAAGGAGAAAAAGTCCACCAGATATCCCGTTAAGGGGCGCCTGAGTGACTTTAATCCAAATTAGTGACAATATGACTACTTGAAGCGATTCTGCAGCGTCATTATATTGGGGGAAGAACCTCCTTTCGGCAGGGTTGTACGACGCTCTGAACCGCAGTCTGTTCTCGACGATCTCTGAAAACAACTGAGAAGTTCCATTAACGTCATACCAACTCGGGAGGAAGGTAGTGCAAGGAAATAAAATGTCACGTTGTATAATGCTCTATTTTGTTTTGTTTCTCTGTTCTTAAGAATATTTTTATGGATGGATTCTCGCAATTTCTAAAGTTTACTATATGCTTTCAAATAAATACAACGGTGGGTCCGACAACTTATAAGCATAAATGTAAATATTCAGGAAAAGCTCCGTCCCTTTGAAGACGTCCCAGGTCGTTGTTACCTTATCATGCAGGAAGTCCAACCATGTCCCTCTTGGTCACGACCCTTCGGAGAACAGTTCTGGAAACTCGTCTCCGGCTGCTACCACTTCGAGAGACTTACTGGTTGCCTCACAAGTCTCTTAGACAACAGGCCACGAATTTTATCCTTTTCTTGCAGAGAAGTAATTTTTCAAGCGGCGTTAGGATTGCCAAAGGTGTGATAAAGTCTTTGAATCTACCAGCATAACATTCCAATTCCTTGAGCACGACCCTCTGAGTCTCTAAGGGGCGCTGAGGGCGGGACCTGCGGAGGAAGACACTGCCGAACTAAGGACATTAAGCCAGGACTTGAAGTACGCATACATACGACATGCCCTTCCTCCCTCCTGCCTTGCCACGCTCCACAAAGACTGACACCTGAGCACTGTCACAACCGTAGACTCAAACTTTTCCAGGAATGATGTTGAAATGTTTTAAGCCTCTCACTCCTGCATGTAAACCTTTAATCTCCCAGGATAAATCATACGTTTGCCTCATGAAGTAATCGATGAATGTGAGGACTGACAGTATAACATTCTCGGAAATAAGACTCTTCAGCGCCCCGAGCATCGCGTAACCCAGCAAAAAGTTAGATCGGCATCTATATTCTGGAATAGTTATTGGATCCCCGACAGTCGAGTAGAGAACAAAGGGGAGATTACTGACATCTAATTCTCTCACGAAACGCCCCTTTCCTTGGCTATTTTCCAGGGGATTCTAGGCACGCGGCGGCCGGATCGGCGACGCCCTGCTGAGGGATTCCTCGCGAGGGTCTCCGGGGCGCCGCCTGGCCGTGACGGAGAGCCACGTCCTTCTCTCTGATGAACCAATTAGGACGCAACCCCGCCATCCTTCGTCAGACAGCCTGAGATATTCCTTCTGCTCCACGCCTGACGCTCCTTCCGCCTCCCATTCGCTGACTCACTCTGGGTAGCTTTCAGCCCACAGACCAACAAGCAGCCGCCGATGCAGTGAACACAAATAATTTAGTGACGATGCCCTCGCCCCTCACAGCCTCGATACGTGTCGGTAGCTCCAGCAGAGTGCGAAACCAAATTACAGTCTTTCTGTTTACCCCAAACAGGCAATGACCCTCCAGACTCAGCTGCCTTAATCTCTAGTCCAAATAGAGGATAAAATCCCAGCCCCTGATTGGCCAAGGAGGTGTGCCCACGCAACCAATGAGGAGCGACCTACGAGAGAGGCCTTCATGATCTTGCGGCCACCACTTCAGCCACTTTCTTTCGTAATCGATCTGGATCAAAGTGAGAAGCAGCCTCCTTGAAAAAGCGCCTTAAAGGTTTTTCGATATTCTAAACAAAGTATGTCAAAGCGATGGTTCCTTCATCGGTTATAAGAAGCTCTCTTCCTCTTGTATGTGTTTATTTCTTTAGGCTCTTCTCTCCTTCTGGCTTTCTAAAACACGATTTTTTTTCTCCTTTATAATTTTCTTTTGGTAGAAACTTTTTTACTCATTTTCTTGAGTCACAGCTTAGGTTTATCTTCAAATATTTTAGATTAAGAAAATTTCACCATTATCTCTCTCTCTCTCTCTCTCTCTCTCTCTCTCTCTCTCTCTCTCTCTCTCTCTCTCTCTCTCTCTCTCTCTCTCTCCTCGGAAAAGAAGAAAAAAATCCATAGATAATCAATCACGAGTCACTAATTAATCTTTTGTTCCAGTCTTTCTCACCAGGACGCGCAGAGGGAGGGAGTGAGGGAGGGAGAGAAGAGCGAGAGGGAGAGAAGAGGGAGAGGGAGAGAAGGGGGAGAGGGGAAGGGAGGGAGAAAGGAAGGCAGAGAGGAAGGGAGGGGGAGGGAGAGTATAACGAAGGAAAGAAGGAAGGGATGAGGGGGGAAACAAAAGGAGATAAAAAAAAAAGTGTTGACGGGATGAGGTATAGAGAGAAAGCAGAAAAAGATTAAAGGAAAAAACACATAAAACACCATAAAACAAAGGTATATGTGAATAAAAAGAAGGAGATGAAAAGATATTGCTGCGTGAACATAACAAGTCTTATCATTATGGAACCTTTTTTAAACATTTCCCTTATCACTACCTACTTCACTGCAAAGAAACGAAGGTGATTTAACGATCAAACACGCTCGTATATAGATAAAACTAACAGATTATGAGACAAGCCCTAAAAATACAGACGAGTTGATCAAATGAGACATAACTGCAGGGGATTATTCTCGCTATTATATTCTTTCTTTCGTTAGTGCAAGAGAGGATGCTTCTGAAGGGGAGTAAGGAGGGGAGAGGTAAGGATTATTCCCCACGAAGTTTATCGATAATTTGGAAGGGAGAAGGGAAGGAAGAATAGGAGGGGGGATGAAAGAGAGAGAGAGAGAGAAGGAGAGGGAAGAGGTAGAGGAGGAATGGAGAAAGAGGAAAAATTAGAAAAACAGAGAGAGAGAGAGAGAGAGAGAGAGAGAGAGAGAGAGAGAGAGAGAGAGAGAGAGAGAGAGATGGAGGAGGGAGAGAAAGACAGGGAGGAAAATGGACTGGGTTATTCATGTCATTGGATTTTGTCGTCGTGTTCCTCATTACCATAATCATTATCATTACGATGCTCGTCTTCGCTTTCAATTAAATTATGAATGTGTGTGTGTGTGTGTGTGTGTGTGTGTGTGTGTGTGTGTGTGTGTTGTGTGTGTGTGTTGTGTGTGGTGTGTGTGTGTGTGTGTGTGTGTGTGTGTGTGTGTGTGTGTGTGTGTGTGTGTGTGTGTGTGTGTGTGTGTGTGTTGTGTGTGTGTGTGTGTGTGTGTGTGTGTGTGTGTGTGTAATGAATAGCTAGTGTAGTTTCTCAGTAACTATATACAAAAAGAAATGAGGTAGGAGGGAATTAAATATATAGTAAAACAAACAGGCAGCCAGACATACAGACAAATAGACAAAAACAGAAACAGAGAGACGCACAGACACACAGACAGACAGACACACACACACACACAGAGACAGACACACAAATAAACGAACAAACATAGACAAGTGGCGGGAGTTTGAAGCGTTAAAAAAAAGTTTGAAGGAAAGATACACAAAAACTCGTTGCCTAAAAAAATATACTTTTTTTTTTGAGTCCACAAATGTTTTTCTTTGGCTTTTATACAATTTAACCTTAATTGAAAGTTGCTGTGGCCGAGAGTAAAGGAAAACAGAGAGTACACTTGTGAGAGGGAGGGAGGTAAGGAGGGAGGGTACGCATGAATGTATGAGTGATGTGTGTGTGTGTGTGTGTGTGTGTGTGTGTGTGTGTGTGTGTGTGTGTGTGTGTGTGTGTGTGTGTGTGTGTGTGTGTGTGTGTGTGTGTGTGTGTGTGTGTGTGTGTGTGTGTGTGTGTGTGTGTGTGTGTGTGTGTGTGTGTGTGTGTGTGTGTGTGGTGTGTGTGTGTGTGTGTGTGTGTGTGTGTGTGTGTGTGTGTGTGTGTGTGTGTGTGTGTGTGTGTGTGTGTGTGTGTGTGTGTGTGTGTGTGTGTGTGTGTGTGTGTGTGTGTGTGTGTGTGTGTGTGTGTGTGTGTGAGTGCGTGTGTGTTTGGATATGCTAACCAAATCTGACAAATATATATGTTTCACTAAAAGGTATCACACTCACACGCATACAACACACACACAACGCAACACAATGCAACATAACACAACACAACGTCGGTTCATGATGCCCCTTAAGATGAGGCGTCGACGGATCACTGACAAGACACAATCACGGCACCACTATTGATGAAGGGCTCCAGACTATAATGTATACATGGCCCTTATAGCTACACGGCCAAGCAATATATACACTCGCCCAAAGAACATAAACTCCACAAAGCATCAACAGTTATAACAGAAAATCTTTGAATGTGTTTAGGCAAAGAAGTTCCAGAGTGAAGCGAATAAAAGTATATATAGGTAGGTAAATAGATAGATAGATTAATAGATAGATAGATAGACAGATACTGTAAATAGATAGATAGATAGACAGATACTGTAAATAGATAGATAGGTAGATAAATAAAAGTGTAATAAAAATCCTGCTAAACATAAACTAGTATCTACAGTAGTAGTTTTCAAATAAGAAGGGAATGATACATACAACAATTTGGAAAAGTTGATTTTCTGCGGATTTGCTCTTCCTCTTCCCTTTTTTTTCTTTTAACTTTCTTTTTCCCTGCGTTCGTGAATCAAATGCCACTCAATCTGACACTTGTTCTTGACTGTTTTCGCTTTACTTGAGAAAAATCGGTAAAATGTCTAGCCGGCTGTCTGTCTGTTTTTTTTTTTCTCTCTCTCTCTCTCTCTCTCTCTCTCTCTCTCTCTCTCTCTCTCTCTCTCTCTCTCTCTCTCTCTCTCTCTCTCTCTCTCTCTCTCTCTCTCTCTCTCTCTCTCTCTCTCTTGATCAGGCAGTTGCTATAAGGAAAGGGAAGAGAGAGTGAGAGAGAGAAAGAAAGTGTATGTGTGTGTGTATATGTGTGTGCTAGTGTGTGTGTGTGTGTGTGTGTGTGTGTGTGTGTGTGTGTGTGTGTGTGTGTGTGTGTGTGTGTGTGTGTGTGTGTGTATGTATGTGTGTGTGTGTGTGTGTGTGTATGTGTGTTAAAAAAAAAAATACATATATACTGACAGAAACTTTCATATATTCCCTGCTAGCACAGTCCTCTAACTATCCTCCCTCCCTCCCTTCCCTCTCTCTCTCCCCTTCCTTCACTACCCTCGAGTTTCCCCTCGCTACAACTCCCTTCAATTCCCCTTGTTTCCATGGCCTCATTCTCTCCCCTCCCTTATCCTACTCACAATACCTTTTTTCACTTCCTTTCCCCTCCTTTTTTTTTTCTTAACTTCTCGCCTTCCTACGTCTCCTTTTCTATATCCAATGGTCTCTTTCCACCTTACACTTCCTATCCACCATTTCTCTTAACACTCTTTTATTTGTATTCCCTATTCCCTCCGTTCTCTCATTGCTACACCCTATGGCCTTGTTCATACTTTTCTCCCATTCCAGCGCTTTCATTTTCCATTTGCATTTATTCTTCCATCGTTATCCTCTCCCCCCTTCCCTCCTCCTGTTTCCCTCTCCCTGCGCTCTCTCTCCCCTTCCCTCTCCTCCCCCTTCCCTCCTACTGTTTCCATCTCCCTGCGTTCTATCTCCCCTTCCCTCTCTTCCCCCTTCCCTCCTCCTGTTTCCATCTCCCTGCGTTCTCTCTCCCCTTCTCTCTCCTTCTCTCCTCCTGTTTCCATCACCCTGCGTTATATCTCCCATTCCCTCTCTTCCCCCTTCCCTCCTCCTGTTTCCATCCACCTGCGTTCTCTCTCCCCTTCCCTCCTCCTGTTTCCATCTCCCTGCGTTCTCTCTCCCCTTCCCTCTCCTTCTCTCCTCCTGTTTCCATCTCCCTGCGTTCTCTCTCCCCTCACAGCAACACGAGGCCGCACTGTACGCACATCAGCCCAAAGATGGACAACACAGCTCGCCCAATATCCGCTGACAACAGCATTAACATTAATTGGAAGGATCATTCCCTTCTCGGACAGACATTCCACAACTCCCCGCTGTTTTCTGATTACCAGGAATGGACCGGCCGTGTAATGTCTCGGAGGAGGGAGGGAGGGAGGATGTGAGAGGGAGAGAGAGAGAGAGGAGAGAGAGAGAGAGAGAGAGAGAGAGAGAGAGAGAGAGAGAGAGAGAGAGAGAGAAGAGAGAGAGAGAGAGGAGAGAGAGAGAGAGAGAGACTGACAGACAAATAGATGGACAGATGAATAATGAAAGGAAGACAATCGACAAATATGCAGTCACTCAATACGCTCGGCCAGAAAAAGGCAAGATTCTAAAACAAAAATTGAATAACACACACACACACAGAGAGAGAGAGAGAGAGAAGAGAGAGAGAGAGAGAGAGAGAGAGAGAGAGAGAGAGAGAGAGAGAGAGAGAGAGAGAGAGAGAGAGAGACAGCCAGAGAGAGAGAGAGACAGCCAGAGAGAGAGAGAGAGACAGCCAGAGAGAGAGAGACAGCCAGAGAGAGAGACAGCCAGAGAGAGAGAGAGAGAAGAGAGAGAGAGAAGAGAGAGAGAGAGAGAGAGAGAGAGACAGCCAGAGAGAGAGAGAGAGCCAGAGACAGTGCACAAATGTACGATAGTTGCTATACGTCTATGGCACGGAAGATTTATGTGGAACTAGCCGCAAAGCCGCCCTCCGGGCGAACTTTTTGGCTAGCTCCTGCGGAGGGCTATTGGTGGTGGGCCTTCGGCCCACCACCTGTGTTTGGTGGGCCTTCGGCCAACCAAACACGGACTCTCCACATAGCCCCTTCTAACTTTCCTGAAATCATGGATGTAGAAATGTATGTATTACCCCCACCCATTCACTCACCCATTACCCATCACCCCCCACCCATTCACTCACCCATTACCCATCACCCCCCACCCATTCACTCACCCATTACCCATCACCACACACCCATTCACTCACCCATTACCCATCACCCCCCCACCTATTCCCTCACCCATCACCCATCACCCCAACCCATCACCCCCCACCCATTCACTCACCCATCACCCCACACCCATTACCATCACCCCACCCATTCACTCACCCATTACCCATCACCCTACATCAAGGTTTCCTCAATTCTCGCAACCCACTTTTTTTCACAATTATCGCTAATAGGCTGCTAAAAAAAAAAAAAAAAGTTATCGGATCATCTCATAATTGGGCTTAAAACCTTCCCCTGGTCAACCCGGTTCCAAAATGTTTCATATGAGGTGATTGCGCCACGGGGGCGGAACCTATACCAGACACACACACACACACACACACACACACACACACACACAACAGACAGACAGACAGACACACTTTCGCTTATATTTACCATTACCCATCACCCCCCACCTATTCCCTCACCCATCACCCATCACCCCCAACCCATCACCCCCCACCCATTCACTCACCCCATCACCCCACACCCATTACCCATCACCCCACCCATTCACTCACCCATTACCCATCACCCTACATCAAGGTTTCCTCAATTCTCGCAACCCACTTTTTTTTCCACAATTATCGCTAATAGGCTGCTAAAAAAAAAAAAAAAACGTGATCGGATCATCTCATACTTGGGCTTAAAACCTTCCCCTGGTCAACCCGGTTCCAAAAATGTGCCATATGAGGTGATTGCGCCACGGGGGGCGGAACCTATACCAGACACACCCCACAACACACACACACACACACACACAACAGACAGACAGACAGACAGACACACTTTCGCTTATATTTACCATTACCCATCACCCCCCACCTATTCCCTCACCCATCACCCATCACCCCCAACCCATCACCCCCCACCCATTCACTCACCCATCACCCCACACCCATTACCCATCACCCCACCCATTCACTCACCCATTACCCATCACCCTACATCAAGGTTTCCTCAATTCTCGCAACCCACTTTTTTTTCACAATTATCGCTAATAGGCTGCTAAAAAAAAAAAAAAAAGTGATCGGATCATCTCATAAATGGGCTTAAAACCTTCCCCTGGTCAACCCGGTTCCAAAAATGTTTCATATGAGGTGATTGCGCCACAGGGGGCGGAACCTATACCAGACACACACACACACACACACACACACACACACACACACAGACAGACAGACAGACAGACACACTTTCGCTGATATTTACCATTACCCATCACTCCCCACCTATTCCCTCACCCATCACGGAGGGTGATTGTACGGAGCTGGGGCCTGATTGACTGCTGCCTCCCAAGAAAGCGCCAGGCAAGGCTGCCGCACCACCCTTGAACTTCCACACTGAGCCTACACCAACACTACATTAGACCTCATAACACACAGATAGCCCCGAGTTAACGGTTACCACTACTACTCTCGACCTGTGACGGGTTGTGGACCAGTAAGGGCCCTGTCAGTTAGTGACCACCATCGGGATTTAAGGTACCAGGGGTCACTGCTGCAGGAGGCATTGAAGTGTACGGCGTCCTACATGGAAAGTACACAATCCGCAGTGGATTGAACGGAGCTGGGGCCTGATTGACTGCTGCCTCCCAAGAAAGCGCCAGGCAAGGCTGCCGCACCACCCTTGAACCTCCACACTGTGTTCACACCATTACAAAACACGCATAACATGACCAATCTATCAAGCACTAAACCTACCCCCACAAACTAGTAGTAGTTAGCCATAGATTACAGCTTTCAACTTTCCTCACAAATTCCATGCAGTTTTTCTATACTGCATGGTATCACTTCATTTCCGGCCAGCTTCGGCTGGAGGGATGGGTGGGTGGGGAGGAGCCTTCTACTTTCCTATCCTTTCTCTCTTATCATCTAGTTAGTGTAGTGCAGTTAAAGCAAACAGCCTTGTAAGGACCTATCGGTCTGTTGCTGTTTGTGTTTCCTTTGTAATCCTTTGTAAAAACCCATCACCCCCCACCCATTCACTCACCCATCACCCCACACCCATTACCCATCACCCCCACCCATTCACTCACCCATTACCCATCACCCTACATCAAGGTTTCCTCAATTCTCGCAACCCACTTTTTTTTCACAATTATCGCTAATAGGCTGCTAAAAAAAAAAAAAAAAAAAAGTGATCGAATCATCTCATAAGTGGGCTTATGACCTTCCCCTGGTCAACCCGGTTCCAAAAATGTGCCATATGAGGTGATTGCGTCACGGGGGGCGGAACCTATACCACACACACACACACACACAGACAGACAGACAGACAGACAGACAGACAGACAGACAGACAGACAGACAGACAGACACACTTTCGCTTATATTATTATAGAAGATAATGATGGTATCTGTATAGGCCTCGCATTGAAATATCTAATAAACCATGCTTCGGTCTTATTTTCATTCCATCTTGTATGAGAAGCTTTACACACCAGCCTTCACGTAGAACACTCATATCCACCACATAACTTAATCATCCCCTTTTGATGTCTCTGCGGTGTATACAGGGACTGAAATAACTCATTGTAATTACTTCAAGTTTATCTTCATTAAAACCTAACACTGTGCTGCTGTATTCCCTCGCGTCTGTCGCCCTCCCTTGTCACTCCGCCCTCCCCTCTACTCCCTCCCCTCTACTCGCTCCAAGACGCAATCCAATCGTCCCTTTACCCCCCTAGACTTGTCCTTCCATCTCTCCCCTTCTCCACCCTTTCAAACTTAACGCCAACCTCCCTTCTCCCCTCATCCCAACCTTCCCTTCCCTCCCGGTCTCTCTATTCCCCCTTCCCCGTCCTCTCGTGTTCTCCCCTCAGTCGCGAGATGGCACGAGGCGGCACGCAATATGGTACCAGGAAAGAACTCTCCACTCCACCAAAGCTACAGTTATATCCCTAAAGTCAAATGTATAACCGAGTCCCGAGCGTTAACTGGACCGCGGCGCAGGCAGACCAAATTAAAGATATCTAAGATTACCGCAGACCAAATCTCTTGAAATATGCAACGCTTATTCTTGAAAATTAGACTATATGTTGTGTCGTGAGCCAACACCAGCGGGAGGAATCTGGATATACTGGCCGTTCTCAGGGGACTGTGGGGGAGGCAAGGACCGCTGGGAGGATAAAGGAGGATGGGAGAAAAGAGGGGAGAAGAGAAGGGAGGAGAAGCGCAAGAAAAGTGTTGCAGAGTTAAATCTTTAGAGGGCAGCTTGGAGCCAAAAATGCGGCAGGCTCTGTTTGGTCGTTCCATTTCGTTATTACGGGCTCTGTTGGTAATATTTTTAAACGCCATTTTTTGTATGATAACACCAGAAAACACACACACACACACACACACACACACACACACACACACACACACACACACACACACACACACACACACACACACACACACACACACACACTGATCTATTAGGTTATCGCGTTGTTATCACTCTTGGGAATCGACAGTAAAGAGATTATCGCTTCTATACTGTTTTTATCTTGCCTCTTATCCACAGTTTTTCTTACTCTCTCTGTACTTCCTTTCGTATATTTTGCCACTTTTTCATAGCCGACTTAAACGGAAGGTGGTGATGCACACGTTATTATGTTTTGTAAGACACCAACACCCACGTAAGGATGAAAAGTGTATATTTTTACCTTTTCAAGCAAAGCGTTCATCCTCGCGTGTTTACGATCTGGGTAATACTAAGCAATGACCGTGAAATGTGCAGTATTACTCTCTGCAACTCTGATGTCACCGTGATATTTTGTGATACAACTATAATACTACTAAGTTCCTCCTATAGTATTACTGACGTTACATTAGAGTGATAATATATCCTGTCAGAGGTGAGCTGTAAGCATGATGTAATATCAGGATACCGCTACCTTTAGTGTTTCCACGTATTTTTCATCTTCCTCACCTGAGCGGCTTTACCTGACAACACCTTTGAATACATGCACGAAAACGCACTTCGCCTTCACTAGTCAAAAAGAATAGAGTTAAATTATATGAGTAAAAACGGCTTATCATTCCATAGCTACAAGTAAACCGATGACGATTAGGTTTACTTGTATGCATCTCTATTTGTCAATGTATTTCATGCTACCTTTCCATCCACAAGGGAGACACACTAGTTAACAGGAAGTGGGGGGAGGAGGGGATTTTTTTGGGGGGAGGCAGCCAAAATTCGAGTTATTTATTAACTTCACATATTAGGAGAGTGTATCCTGCCAAGTGCCCCTTTTGTCCCCCGCACTCCAAGTCAGGATGGACAAGCCAGTCCTCGTACCGCACGCCAGCAGGACGAACACTCTACTCTCTTTTAAAAAAAAAAAAAAAAAAAAAAAATGGGTTAAATATATGAGTGTACAGATGGCTTATCGTTCTCTACCTACAAGTAAACCGATGACGATTAGGTTTTTGTATGTATCTCTATTTTTCCATGTGTTTCATGTTACATTTCCATCCACAAGAGAGTGAGATGAAAGTGAATAAAGCTTTTTAGAAAATTGTGTAAATGGTTGCCGGAAAATATTAGTGAAAAGCTTCATAGCAACTGACAGAGTTTTATTTTTTGGAGGAGGAGGAGGCGTTGACAGGAGGAATGTGAACTAGACAAACATGCATGAGTACTATGTGAATGTCTGTCCCGAGGATGAATCATGTTAACTACAATATACGTACTATGGGTAAAACAAGTATCGGTGCACTATATGCGTGAAACATTCTGACACTACGGAACGAAGAAAACGAAAACCCTCCCATATCATCAGCATTTGACCGAATGTTTACAGTATTTATCGGACCCCTATGCACCGATACTTGTTTTACCCATAGTACATCTTTGGAGCAGTGATAGTGGCGGTGGTGGTGAGCCTAAAGGTGTTAGTGGCGGTAGTAGTAATGGTAGAAGTTCACAACCTGACTTCACTTTTACGTCATACAACAATGAGTTAGGTACGCGTTTATATATCATAAAGGTTGTTACATCAAAACCCTTAACACCATTGCTATCATCAAAACCCATAACACCATCAATACATGGGAAACATGGGATTCATCACCATCATCATCCTCTCCACCACTACCACCACCACCCACAACACCATCAATACATGGGCACCAAAACTCATCACCATCATCACCACCATCAACAACAACAACAACAACAACGCTACAAATGATAACGCCAACTAATTCCTTTCCAAGAACGAACCCTCTGACTCCAGCAACCTTGAAATTTGTGTGCAACTTCAAATAATAAACAACCTGTCTGAGAAATCGTTAAGCCAAAACAAGTTAAGCTGATCGGCGGTGAACATCAGACATATACGTATATATTTTTTTTTTCTCTCTCTCTCTCTCTCTCTCTCTCTCTCTCTCTCTCTCTCTCTCTCTCTCTCTCTCTCTCTCTCTCTCTCTCTCTCTCTCTCTCTCTCTCTCTCTCTCTCTCTCTCTCTCTCTCTCACCATGTAACAGCTCATAACAACACCCACCATAGTAATCACAAGGCGACCATACCTGCCTGTTCTCTAATCACCACCAGGTTTTAAACGGGGTAATTTACGCGTCTTTGGTAGCGAGCTAATGAGGTACAGGTGAGGCCCGTCTCCCTACTAATGATGAGTCTCGATCATGCGAAAACTGTGATGCTGATCCTGCCAGCTAAAGTGTCCATTAGACCCGCCCCTCTGGCACAAAATTACTTATTGATTTGACGAAAAGCTGCAATAGAGGCTGTGATGGAGTGTTGATTGTGAACGTGTCGCTGCCACAGTGTGCTCGGGGGTGGTGGGAATAGCTTTGCGTTTTGTTTGTTATTCATATCAGTGTTGCAGTCTGTGACACTTGATTCTGTTGCTGTTGTTGTAGCTGCTATACTTGTTATTTTTGTTGTCTGTTCTCCTCCTAGCTTTACCTTCCTTATTCCACCTCCTATTTAATGCACTGCCACCTACACAATCGTATACAAATAATCAACAACCAAAAATTCACCTACACTTCGTACTTGTTCCTGCTGCTTCTTGTTATTTTTGTTGTCTGTGGTAATGATGGTTATTGTTCTGTATTTCATTGTTGTTTTATTAGTCGTGATTGTAATGTTTGTTTTTCATGATGGATTCGTAGCTAAATGGTGTTCATGCAAATACGCAAAAGCGCATGAAAATAACACCCACACCCACACACACACACACAAGCACACACACTTTTATTACTACTACTTCTACTACTACTACTGACTCTATTACCAATAAAAAAAAAACAATACTACCGACGCAGTACAACATGAGGATAAGAAGAATATAGTACACTAAACATATCGGTAGCTAACGTATAATACATGACTTCAGTTTTAGCACGAATAATGACACCGTTCCCGAGATTGAGACGAACACAAAAGCACGGGCATTATTACCGTAACCCAATCGCCCGAGGGTTAATATAATCATTCAATATATTTTCCTTTAAACTATGTCCTCCTCTTAGCTTTACCTTCCTTCTTTCACCTCCTATTAAATCCACTGCCACCTACACAATCGTATATAAATAATCAACAACCAGTAACTATTTTTCTGGCGCCCTCGGTGACCTTGCAGAACGAGCTCTGTCGTCAAACAGGCCTGTGAGTTTTAATAAAAGTCTTATGCATCAGTTTTTAATTATCTTTCAAGGACCGTGATGAGAAGTTTCCCGTCTGTCGCATGGCGGGGGGTTGGAGGGAGAGAGATTAACGAAATGGAACGGTATGAGGAGGAGGAGGAGGAGGAGGAGGAGGAGGAGGAGGAGGAGGAGGAGGAGGAGGAGGAGGAGGAGGAGGAAGGTTAGTTACTTTTGCCTAATAATGATGTGAGCCTTGATTTGCCTAAACCTAAATCCTCCTCCCCCGAAGGTGAAGTATAAAGTATTTTGGCTGTGCAAGAGTGACGAAAAGTAAAGAGAAAAAAA
>JACEEZ010024680.1:676115-681115 GCA_016584305.1 Chionoecetes opilio
CAGACAGAGCGACAGATAGACAGAAAAGAGAGAGAGAGAGAGAGAGAGAGAGAGAGAGAGAGAGAGAGAGAGAGAGAGAGAGAGAGAGAGAGAGAGAGGAGAAGAGAGAGAAGAGAGAGAGAGAGAAAAAAAAAAAGAGACAGACAGACAGAGCGACAGATACAGAGAAAAGAGAGAGAGAGAGAGAGAGAGAGAGAGAGAGAGAGAGAGAGAGAGAGAGAGAGAGAGAGGAGAGAGAGAGAGAGAGAGAGAGAGAGAGAGAGAGAGATAACGGGTGCGAGGATGAAGGCTCAGTGATGAGATCTCCATCACTCCACCCAAGACTCACGAAAAGACAATTCCTCGTGGGTGTGGGCGGCGCCACCACGCCCACCAAGCGGGGGAGGGAGAGAGAGAGAGAGAGAGAGAGAGAGAGAGAGAGAGAGAGAGAGAGAGAGAGAGAGAGAGAGAGAGAGAGAGAGAGAGAGAGAGAGAGAGAGAGTGTTGGAAAAGAGGTAGAAGAACTGATAGTGAGGATGAAGGAATGAAAATTTGTTAGGCGAGAGATAAAAAAGTAAAGGGTAAAGAAGTATGTGAATAGATGGACTTTTAAAGACAAGTAGGACAAGAGAGGTGAAAGCATACGATAGAAAAGGCAGAAGGTGGGCCGAAGAGGGTTAGTGTGAAAAAAGGGTTAGGATTGAGGTTGGAAATACGACGGGTAGTTCATGGACAGAAAGAAAGGAAGGAAATGAATTAAAAGAAGGAAGAAGGGAAGCTGGATGGAGGTATTGAAGAAGAAGAAAAAATAAGAAGAGAAAGCAGTTGATGATGATGATTGAGGAAGAGGAAGAAGTGAAGGAAGAGGAGAAAAAGGTGGAGGAGGAGGAGGAGGAGGAGGAGGAGGAGGAGGAGGAGGAGGAGGAGGAGGAGGAGGAGGAGAAGGAGGAGGAGGAGGGAAGAATAAAGGGTTTTTGGCAGGTACCCAGGATCTCTCCGATGGTGAGGTGAGTCGAGGGAGGAATGATTGTGACGAAGGCAAAGGAAAGGGGTGATGGAGGTGATGTAGAGGGAAAGGTTCGGTGGAAGGGGACGAAAGAGATGCGAGGGAGTGGAGGTGTTGCTCGGGGGAAAGAAGAAAAGAAGGAACAAGAAGAACAAATAGAATGAAGAACAATAATGCAAAGGAAACTAAGCAAGCAGCAGTGGTCCTAATAAGGCTGTTTGCGGGACCTAAATGAACTAAAAGAACTACACTATTAAAACTAAAAGAAAAACAGCAGAACAATGATAATAATAATAATAATAATGGTAATAATAATAACAATAACAAAAATAACCTATTGTTACCAGTGGCAGTACCATGTAACATGTCCACTAAATAACACTAAACCAAGCTTTCACCTGATGCCTTGTAATCCGTGGATATGTCGCTTAACTGAATGGGAGGTGTTGCACGGTGATGGCATGATGCGGTGATGAATGGTGATGGGTGATGACTGGTTCTGGAAGAGCTAAAGATGGGGGCACCGGGGACGCCGGGATAGTGTGACTTCCGGGATACCATATTACCTTCCCCAGTTTTCCCCAGGTACCCATTTATCGACCAACCCCAAGAGGAAGGATGAACAGCTACTTAGGCTGCACGCCGACTGCCCTGGCCCGGAATCGAACCAGGGCACGCGGATTCGTAGCTAGGCGCGCTGGGCTAGCCACTACACCACGTAGGCGCATGCTGGGTGCTGGGTGTTCTTCTAAAATGTTCAAAATTAACCCAGCTCCAACAAAGCCGTAAATAATTAAATTGGTGATTACAATGATTTTGGTAATGATAACAAGTATGATAATAATAATTATAACGATAATGATAATAATCATATCAATAATGATGAAAAAGTAATAGTAATAGTGATGATGAAAATAGTGATATCAATAACACTCATTATAATGGCAATTAATATAATTATTGTTAACCTACCATCATTATTAATATTTTCATTATCATCATAAGCATCGTTATCAACATTATCTTGAATACGATTATTGAAAGCGGTAAATCCTCCACCTCCTCTTCCTCCCCTCCCCTTCCACCTGCCTACCCTCTACCCCTCCCTGGCTCCTCCCCTCGGCCTCCCACACACCCTCGCACACCGCCGTGACGCATTTCAAATGGCAGACCTGAACTAAAACACCGCCATAAAAATAGCTCTGTACTGTTGATGTCAATATTTCGGGAGTATAGTTTTATTTTTTTCTCTCACTCGCGGAGTTGACTAATCATCCATTTGGCCGAGTAATTTCCATAAATTACAGAAAAAAAGTCGTAGGGAGAAGCAGGACATGATGTTTTGATGTGCTCAGCATAATTCTTTATATGCTGAGCGGCATAATCACCAGCTTTGCAAATTATGAAAAAATCGAGAGGGAAAAAATTATAACAAAAAATTCTGGTAATTAAAGGCCGTGATTGCGACGGACAGACTCATGTTGGGGTGGATGAGGACAGTAACGAGGGAGAGGATAGGGGAGAGGATGGGGGAGAGGGAGAGGTTGGGGGAGGGGGAGAGGATGGGGGAGAAGGTGAATGAGTTGACGGTGGCTGGAGGAGAAGCATATAAACAGGGACGGAAGGTAGAAAAGGGGCAAAAGGTACATATCGGGCACACGTTTTTTTCTCCTCTATTTTTTTTTTTTTTTTTTTTTTTTTTATACCTATAGCGCCTGTAGGCAGTGGTGACCCAGGGTTCGGATGGTAGGCTCTGGAGGTTCACTTGAGGGCTGTGATGGTTGGCCCTCGCCCGTGGTGGCGCAGGCAGGATTTTTATAGTGACGCCTGTGATTAGAGGCTCATGCCGCCCCCTGTGTCCTCCGATGCACTCGCAATCGAAGGTACAATTAATGGACAGGACATGTGGGTGTTTTGAGGCCACTCGACGTTGCAGAAAGGTTTTGGAGATCGAACTCGGGTCACCGAGAACGCCAGTCTGAGACGCTATCCACTCCGCTACCGCCTCCCCCGAACTTTATTATTTGTTGCGTTACCAATTTTAATTATGTTGCGTTACCAAGCCTTGTGTGGGGTGTGCTCGGCGTGGCTCCTGTGCTGCTTCTGATGTCATATGAGGCTTGGAACTTCCTGACGCGCTCTCATCAACACGACAATACAATAGTTACTAGCAGTGTTGAGAGGAATGAACCATGACGGAAATGTGAATGAGACCAATGCGTGAAGGATCTGTGTTTGTGTGGTTTTTTGGTTTTTTTTTGTGTGTGTGTGTTAATATGTGTGTGCTATGAGAAGTTCTACCTCTTAAAGTTCAAATTACACACGACTAATCATGTAAGTAAGCATTGATTCCTACGGTCAATAAATGAAGGTGTTATTAATAATGAATTAATGCGTTCATCAGCATATAAATACTTCTCAATATCTTACAAACCTGCCTTTCTTTGGTATTAGTTTTTCGCCCTGTAGTGGAAAGGTGGTGGAGGACAGTAGAGAGGTAATGGTGCAGGGCAATAGTGGAGTCTCAAGGGTGTGGTTTGGGCTGGGAGTGTGAGAGTGGAAGAGTGGAAGAGGGACAATGGCAAGGGTTATGGCTGGGTGTGGTTTACTGGAGTGGACGCAGCGAGGAGGTGGAGATGACAGCAGCAGAGAAGTGTGGTGAGGGTGTGGCGAGAGTGTGGTGAGGAGCTGAATAGAAATGAGAGTAGTAGCGGTGGGCAGGATATACTGATATTACTGTTGTTGTTGTTGTTGTTGGTGGTGGTGGTGGTGGTGGTGGTGGAATAAGAAATCAAATGCTAGGCGAGGCAGGCAAGGCTTCGTATAGTATGGTTGTGGGTGTGGCATACTATAGACGAGGCGCGGATTTAGCATGGCTGGGGTGTAGTATATTATGACAAGAGAAATATGCCTAAAGATTTCATGCGAGGAAAAATCTTCATTTCTGATAGCGTGGTAAGAATGAGGTGACAGGTGAAAGTGAGGTGAGTTGGAAGGATATGAGACGCATGTGACAAGTGCCTCTATGGTGAAAGTGGAATAGAGTGATCATGAAGTGTGATGGTGACATAATGTAACCATACAGTAGATGTGTGGCAGCAGTAGCGTGGCAGATGTGGCAAGAGTGTGACAGCATTATGGCGTGCGTAAGGCAGTTGTATGTAAGGAACGCGTCAGGAATGCAGGAGTGTTATGGCAGCTGTGACAGAAGGAAGGCCATGGTGTCGCAAGGTTACAACGTGAATATGACTTGGGTAATGGGAGTGTGGAGAGAGGGAAAGGGGAGTGAAGCAGTGGATGAATTAGTAAGACAGGGGAGATAGAAAGTGTTCCATTATACACCAGAACAACCTGACATGGTTTTTACAAAACTGCAGACTTCAGGTAACGTTTCTGAAGCCCTGCTAGGATGATAATGTAAAGATGGAGCAGTATGGATACCTAACACTTACGTCATAAAAATATCTCTAATATCCTCCCATCTCTATAAATCATCCCAACCAGTTTTTTCAATAGTAGATTATATGCAAGGAATATGAAAATGATAGACACCGGAAGGGCGAGGAAATTTGTGTGATTGATCAGCTGCTAAATCAATGATCCTTGCACTTACAAGACAAGGACACAAGACAAGGCCACGTAACATTGGAAGAAAAGTTCGTGAAACACTGGAAGTCATGAAGATCGACAGTGTGAGCAGGAGGGAGGCAGGGAGGGCAAGGGTAAGGGATGAGGCAGAAGGGGAGGGAAGGAGGGAGGGGAGAGGCAATGCGGGTCACACAGGGGTTGGGTGTGACAGGGGAGTACCCGGGCCCCATCCGGAGTCAAAGGATTCGGAGGATTACGATCTGAATATTGGATTTTAGATCAACACAATTTCACGGGCTGAGTTGGGAGTCGCCAGGTCTGCCAACTTCCCTCGTCTCGTCGGCTTATTATTCAAGATGACAGGACGAAGGTTCTTGTGACTGCATCCTCCCCCAGCCTCTGTGTAACGGTGCAGGAACGCTCCAAT
>JACEEZ010024680.1:683615-686115 GCA_016584305.1 Chionoecetes opilio
TGTGTGTGTGTGTGTGTGTGTGTGTGTGTTTTGGGTACACTTGATATATGGAAAATCTTTGGCAGTGGTCATCCTTACTCATACATACACGCACAGACACAAACACACAAACACACACACACACACACACACACACACACACACACACACACACACACACACACACACACACACACACGTATTCAGCAATTTCATCACACCCAGTCATCCCATTCACTAATATGATCCCTTGAATAATGCAACGCTAAATGTAAAACAATTTAAAACAATTTATAAGACTTCAAACTGCGATGAAAAATAATGTCAGGATGAAATATATTTATGTACTAAATAAACCTCAAGCATATTAATGCTTAATCACTTTAATAGTCGATTACTTACTATTGACAATCATACAATTTTATATTGCAAAACTGTTCAACTTGATTTCTTCGTTCCAACGATCATTATTTTTTTAATTATTATTATTTTATATATATTTTTTTTTTACTTAAGTATATCTCTCCTTCAGTCTTTCCTATCAAATTCCATGGCAATTTTTCAATTTGCATGGCATTTTTTTTTTACTTTTTTTTCCAGGGAGGGAATGCTGGGTGGGGAGGAGCCTTCAACTTTGCTATTATTTTGCCTCTAACACGTAGAAACTTTAGTGGTAAAAAGTAGTCACACAGGCAGCCTTGTTTGGCCCAGTAGGGGTGTTGCTGTTTGTTCTTCCTTTGTATTCCTTTCCTCCTCCTCCTCCTCCTCCTCCTCCTCTTCCTCTTCCTCTTCCTCCTCCTCCTCCTCCTCCTCCTCCTCCTCCTCCTCTTCTTCTCATCAACGTGTGGGTATAACGAGGAAGAGGGAAAGAAGACAAGTTAAGACAACGAGGGAACAAAATGAGATTATTACGAAAGCCTCTTTGAGTCTGGAACAAAATTAAGGCCAAGATGAGATGCTGAAGCTCATCACTAAATTAGTCAAAATTCAATTGCACTTAACGGGCCTTACCAAGTACCTGGAAACATTAAAGGCTGCCTTAATTTTCTCCCTTCAACCTGCCTACGTTTTTCACCATTTTTAAAAATTGGAAAAAGTAGCATCCCCCTCCCCACACACACACACACGCACACAATACACACACACACACACACACACACACACACACACACACACACACACACAACATTTTCAAGCTGTGGTGGCGGCTCTTTGAAGGTCATTAGGGCGCTTGCAATAATACCTACGAAAAAATAATCAACCGAAGACAAATACGCTCCTCCGTTTGAAGTTATTTCGAGGTGTAAAATGGCTTAATAAAAATGATGATTGATTGATTCAATGCCAAAAATGAGGAAACGTGCCAATAAAAATGATGAAAAGTATAGATAAGATAAAATACATGAACCAGATAGCGTCTTCCTTACCAGCTGAAGTAGCATAAAGACTGGAAGATCCTTTTATGATTCTTTTCGTCGCTAGCTGAGTTTTCTTCCTGAATATATAATCTTGGAAAGCTGCTTAACATAACTTGCATGCCTGCCGTCACCCCCACGTGGCTGCCTCCTACGCCTCCTCGTCTTCCTCTCTTCTTCTTTTCCTCCTTCGTCATCCTCCAGTCGCACATCCTAACCAGATATCACGCTCGGCTTGTCACCTCCTGCCCCCCCCCACCCACCCCCACCACCCCACACACACCAGAGGGACGGTATTCTCACCATCACTCCCTCACATTTCCACATTTCCCCGTCACTCAGGGAGGCAAAAAAAGGCCCATTCATCCATTCCCCAAACCACAACATACCCTAAGGTCCCTGCTAATCCCCCTTTTCTCTCGTGTTCTTCCCCGCCACACCACCACCACCACCACCACCACCACCACCACCACCACCACCACCACACCACCCCTATCACCCATACCTCCATCCCCGAAGACACCTCCTCTCTGCTTGTCTTCCTCTCCTTCCTCCCGGGCCTTCTCCGCTTCCCTTCCCTTCCTCCAAACTATCGTCATATTCCATCATCGCCGTTAACACATCGCAGCTCGAAACATTTGCACAGGAATTTTGAGTGTTGGTTTACGTATCTCACGCCATGAGTCCTTACTTCTTCCTATCTCTTCCTTCTCTTACTTCTTCCCTTTCCTCCCTACCACCCTCCCTCCCTCTCTCCCTACCTACCATCCCATCATCCCTCCCTCCCTCCCTCCCTACCGCCTTTCCCTGCACGTAACACCAAGCTGCTAGTAGCACAAAAGGCGAACATTAGCATATATCTTTTATATTTATGGTCTGTAAGTGTGTGTGTGTGTGTGTGTGTGTGTCTGTGTCTGTGTCTGGTGTGTGTGTGTGTGTGTGTCTGTGTCTGTGTGTGTGTGTGTGTGTGTCTGTGTCTGTGTGTGTGTGTGTGTGTGATGTGTGTGTGTGTGTCTGTGTCTGTGTTGTGTGTGTGTGTGTGTGTGTGTGTGTGTGTGTGTGTGTGTGTGTGCGTGTGTGTGTGTGTGTGTGTGTGTGTCTGTGTG
>JACEEZ010024680.1:691115-692649 GCA_016584305.1 Chionoecetes opilio
TCCCTTATACCGTAATGCTGTAATTTACTTATCAAAACTTCATGATTCTCTCTCTCTCTCTCTCTCTCTCTCTCTCTCTCTCTCTCTCTCTCTCTCTCTCTCTCTCTCTCTCTCTCTCTCTCTCTCTCTCTCTCTCTCTCTCTCTCTCTCTCTCTCTCTCTCTCTCTCTCTCTCTCTCTCTCCTTCGTATATGTATTACTTCCTTCTAGCTATTCACCTTTTCATCCATTGTAGCTAATGTTTCCTTTTGTTGCCCATCTTTCATCTACTATCTACTTTCCTCCTATTCCTCTTCTCCCACAAGAGTTCTTTAATATATGTAGACTTAAAACATGCCGCTATAGGTCAGGCAACGATAGTGTGATGCAGGACATGAGGCAGTTTCTTTCCACAATTGGTCAAGAGTGCAGCGATCTGGGAATACATTTTGGGACAGTTTTTACCACAATGTCACCCCTTCAGATAAACACGAAAATAAGCTGTGACGCTCCACAAATTGAACGTCAAGGAATGGTTCTTAAGAGTCTCAATAAATGAAGCGATTAGAGCATCTTGTCAAGTAGATTATTGGTAGCCATTGCAAGGGGTAAAATGTTGAAAACTGGGAAAAGGTTCGATTTTGGATTAATTTTTAGTCTTTATGGTGAATGCAGGCTGTCGTCGTAATGGTCGTAATGGTCGTGTAACAAGGCCATCACACTGTAATTTTGAAAGTGTTAAAATTCATAAGTAATTTCTTTCCTAAACACAGACTTAAAAAGAAGTCATTCCTGGGAAAAATAAATAAATGACTGCATCTTAAAGGTGTGGAATGTCATTTAAAATAAAATGGAACTCTTCGTCATGGATTACCAACAATAAAATCTGAGAAAATGTAATTAAGGGATGTAATCAAGGGTGAATTTTCAACATTTTTCTCATTACCGTAAATGTCAGAGCAGGTTCCTCATTCTGTCGTTAATGTCAATTCACTCATTTCACTTCGCTTGCGTGTGCCGCTTTTTTCGCATATTTTTTTCACGAATGAAGTCAATGACCGCTTTCATGTTTTCTGACATTTTTCTTTTAGGGGCAATAACCAGCAATGGGTAACGTTCTTTTTCTGTTCGCGGCTCAAAAACTGTCATTTTTTCCCTTTCACCAAGCTAAGTATGTTTCTCAATTTTCTTCCGCTCGAAAGAAGGCTGAGGGGAACAGAGGGAGGGGGTGAGGGGAACAGAGGGAGGGAGTGAGGGGAGGCTGGTGGCAGAGGAAAGAAAAGGCTCTCAAGTTTCCTGCCCTTTTCCTGGAACATGTAGTTATCTGTAACTTTTACTATTTGCACAAAAAGATGTTACAAAATAAAGCGATTCAGGTACACTTATCTTTGTATTCGTATTCCTTTCCTTCCTTCTTTCTCCTAATTATACTTTTTTTCCTATATTTGCTACTTCTACTCTTTCTCCTTTTCCTTCGTCTTCATCCTTTTCTCTTACTTCTACTCCTACTTCTGATATAGTACTTCTTTCTCTTTCCCCTCCCCCATTTTCCCTTC
>JACEEZ010024680.1:695491-707991 GCA_016584305.1 Chionoecetes opilio
ATTACCTGCAAAGAAAATTTTTTGAAGTTCATTTTAAAAAATTTTTTTTGCACCCTTTTTAACATTTTGTTAACCTTTATTAAATTTTTTATACTTTTACCCCAAAATGATAAGGACTTTTTTTAAAATTATTGTAAATTTGTCCCTTTTCCCTTATGTACTAGAAGTTCTGCTGTGACCCTGGCCTTTTGACTTTTTTCTCTTTAATTTTGCTTTTTAGGAGGGATTTTTCATCAACTATTTTTGTTAGGGCTCTGAAACTTTTTATAATTTGTGTTTGGGTTTTTTTATCTATGGTAAATCATAAAAAAGTACCCTTTAAACTCGACATTAAGACCTGTTTAAATTTTTTTACCCCCTGTATGAAAAAAATAATGGTTTTTCCTTTATCCCTCTTACCCTTACACTAAATTTTTGGAGCAAAGGGGTAAATTTACATCAGTCAATAAAGCCGGTCCCTGAGATAATTCAAGATTTTTTGGGTCCACCATGACGTGAGGTTGCATAATTCTTGTAGCTTTTGGGGGGGTTTTATTTTATAAAGGATAAAAACCATGCTTGAAAAGTAAAAAATAAATATTCTGACTTAAGCTGTAAAGTGTCTAGAAAAATTAACATTAAAGTCCCCTAAAAAAATAATGTTTTACATTATTGCAATGTCACTGACAATTTATCAAAGATTCAATAAATGAATAAATACTTCTTTAAAAGTCTTCGTAAATACCCCAAAAATAAGGGGTTTCCCTGGGAAAAAATTCAATGAATAATTCTCATACTGTCACTCATCTTACATAAACCCCTACAAACATGACAGGAAATAAATTTCTTGCATCATACAAACTCTCCTCCAAAGGGTTCCTTTGGGTGGTAAATAATTGAATCCTTTAAAGTATATAAATTTCGATACCTTTAAAAAGTCGTGTTTCACATAAGCCATTATATTATTTTGGGCTGTTAAAGTAATCCAGAAAAAAAGTAAAAAAAATTCTAAATTTTAGGAATACTTTTTTTTTGTACATTATAAGTGTTGGACAAATAATTACTTTTTAAAAATTTGATAAAAAATTATTTGGTTTTATAAATTTTAGAATCTGGCAATGTAATTTTAAAACTTTGGGTTCGGGGGTCAGAAATTTTTACGTTCCCTGAATCGTAATAGGAAAAAAATTGTAGTTAATTTATCAAATCATTAAAATTAAGGAGCTTACATCAAAAATCAAGAATCTCATTATCATCCCAAAAGAGGGAAAAAAGCCCTTATAAGGGGGAAAAATTCTACAATTTACAAGTCAAAAAGAACTTACTTTGCGTTCTTTTTTTTTTCCCTTTTAAAAAGTTTTTTTTTTCCTCTCTCTCTTCTCTCTCCTTCTCTCTCTCTCTCCTCCTCTCCCCTCTTCCCCTCTTCTCTTCCCCTTCTCTCTCTCCCCCCTCTCTCTCTCTTTCTCTCTTCTCTCCTCTCTTTCTCTCTCTCTCTTCTCTCTCTCTTCTCCTCTCTTTCCCCCTCTCTCTCTCTCTCTCTCCCCTCTCTTCATTCTCTTTCTCTTCTTTTCTCCCCCCTCCCCCTCCCTCCCCTCCTCTCTCTCTCCTCTCTCTCTCTCAGCAAAAATACAAAAATATTAGTATCATTCCTTTATTCCTCAAACAAAACCCCCCGCGCCGCCTGTCTCAGCAGGCAGGTGAGGGCGGATACCGGTTTGCGCGGACGCGGCCCAAAAGCATTGTCGAAAACCATTATAAATTTTATTATGAAGAAAATGCTTCCTTTTCGCTCACATAGTATCATGGCAACAAGGGTGCAACTACTGCCCGCCGCGTGTAGCAGATAAAGGCGCCGTGCCTCCACAGATAACTAACGACTGCACACGTCAAAAATTAGAATTTTCTGTCCAGTGTAGAGCGTCACCCACCCTCTCCCTGCCTCCTGTCCCCTCCCAGTGCGGCCTTTCCCCTCGCCTCACCTGGCGACACATGGACAAATTCTAGTAAAATATACCTTATCAGACAACTTTACATCAACGACGCCTCACGCTGCCAAAACTAACGGCACCTAAACCTTTATAAGGCAGACGCATCATAGGGGACGAGGAGACATATCTTACTCAAGGTGGATCGAAAAATCTTAGTCCCCATATGGGATACCAGGAAGATGTGATTCATTTCAAGAATGTTCAAGAATGCGAGTTCAGTCAGGAGGAAGAAGCCGTATTTAGGCATTGCTTGTCTGAGGGATCTAGGACGATTGAGGGAGAAGCGACGTGACCTTCCGAAGATTCTTGAAGGGGCGTGTGAGGGAAGGGAAAGACAGGAGGAAGATAGGAGGAGGGAAAGGAGGCATTCAAGGATAAGGAATATTTTTAGTATTAATATCTTCACTCTTCTCGACTCCGGTTCAATCTTTTAACTGAATATGTCTGTTTTTCTTGTATTTTGAATTTCCACCTGCACGTCCTATCAGTTTCCTTTCTGAGCTTCCTCTTTCTCGTCCTTCCTTCTACCCCTCGCGTCTGTCTGTATGTCTGTCTCCTTGTTCGCCCTGACAGTCACTAATCGCGGACCAGACACCTTACACACGGCAGTTTAGAGGCGATTACCGGCACCGCTATCACACACGACTGAAATGGAATGGAGAGAAACACAACACCATGTAAACTCCCCTCTCCTTCTCTCTCTCTCTCTCTCTCCTTCTCTCTCTCTCTCTCTCCCCTCTCTCTCTCTCTCTCTCTCTCTCTCTCTCTCTCTCTCTCTTCTCTCTCTCTCTCTCTCTCTCTCTCTCTCTCTCTCTCTCTCTCTCTCTCTCTCTCTCTCTCTCTCTCTCTCTCTCTCTTTCGTCGGGTCTTTGTCTAGCATCTCCATTGTTTTACCTTTGAACATGACTGGCGGGCGTGGAAAGATGGGGAACGCATGTTTTCCCAAAGGCTTTAAGTATCTAAAGGCTATGTGTTTTTCCTCCCTCCACACAGCCAGAACAGGAAATAAGTCTTTCCCGGCCGCCCAGAGAGACAGGAGACAGCGAGGGCAAAGTGCCGACCGGAATGATGAAAAGTTGAGAAAGGAAAAAAGTCTAGATCTCGCGGCCTCTTGTAGCTTCCATATTTTCTTATGTTCTTATGTTCTAGTTTTATTGAGATTATTCAGTACTGTATGTTTTCTTGAGGATAAAAGGAACACCAGCAGCATTCATGAGCACTAAATGGAGGGAAGAAAGTTGTGAAGGAAGGATGTTTGAAGTTGAATATGGAGGGTAGATATAAATTATGACGATATAAAGTAGCGTGAAAAATACAGAGGAATGGTACATATATACCCACCACATTTATCACTGCCACTGCTGTGTCCTTCACTGGCTTGGTCACCTTTGGTACTAACCAAACTCAATCTGATTCCATAAGACTTCACTCAATGCCAGCGGTTCCCAAGCGTCAACATTCTGTAATACCTTGGAAAAAAAATTAAAACGTCCTTGGTATTAGAAATATTGCCCTTTTTTTAATTACAGTTGTATAAATGGTTAAAATTATAAAATATCGAGAAATAACAGTAACGGAGCTATTTGTTTTCAGCTGGACGTTGTATGTACTTTACTTATAAGAATATGCTTCACGTAAATGTTGAAGGAATACCTGGGATTGAGTACCAAGTATAATCAGATCCTGTTTGGCCCCTCCTGAAGTATGCACTCTGAACCCCTCCCCAACCCCCGGGCTGAAAGCAGTATGTCCCCCTCCCTCCCCAACACCCGGGGTGGAAGCCGATGCAACAGACACTTGTGAACGGTAATGATACGCTGATTACTCCCCGTCCTCCACTTTATTGTGTCGAGAGCCCCGCACAGGCAGCCGGGGACTCCTCACTTAAGCCGAATGATTACAAGCTATTTAAGAATGCAATTTATGTTCTCTTGCGGACAGCCATTGCTAAGTGATCGATAATTTTGGTCTTTAACTGCAATTAATATCGGCGGCGGCGCACACATAAAGTCGTGCACCTGGCCATGGGGTCTTATCGGTTGAGATCTTAATCGAATCAGATGGTAATCCTAATCTACGGGGCTCCCCCCTCTGATTGGCCACTCCCGTAAATTCTCATTATGCCTTTACGCTCCCTGGCGGCGACAATTCATGCTCTGCGCGACCCAAGGCCGGGCGCGGGAGGGGCGAGGTGGAGCAGTGGGCGCGTCCTGACCCCTCGGTGAAAAACATTCCAGGCTCTTCGGGAAGAATGAATGTTTGATCTTCGTGATGGACGGCGCGGCGCATCCTGGGAGCCTCAGCTGGTCGGCACGAGGGATTTATAGCAACGTCAGTGTGTGAATTTAGTTAAGTAGGAGACCCCCGTCGACGCCACCTTGCTTTATTGTCTGCCTCTTAAGAATCTTTCCTCCGGTGGCTGAGTAGATGCGAGTAATGAGACGATTTATGCGCGGCTGAGTTACCATTAATCTGCCGGACTGTAAGGCTCGGCGGCGGCTTATTGTGTTACATTGGGTGTGTTGGCGCGGCGCTAACTGGCTGCTGCTTCAAGGAAATATGGCACGAGGCCCACCAGTCTGGCCCTCGCGTGCGTAAGTGACATATTATTTCTTTTCTTTGAATATAATTAGTAAGTAGCTTTTGGATTTCCTTGCACCCCAATACCATATATGCTTGCTTGGGTTCTCTCTCTCTCTCTCCCTCAATATTTCTTAGCTATTCGGTTTACGTGATGTGATTTACCGTCGTTCAGCCATGTTTTATAAACAGGAACATATTGGTGCTCGTCAATTGGTTGGTAATACAAGATGTCTGAGCGGCAACGTCCATACCTTGAATATAAGATTGCTGCTTCGGAGGGGATGATACTGCTAAGATAGGATATGTGTTAATTGGGGTTGATAGATAATTAGATGAAAGGGTGAAATGTGTCGCTGTTTGGGCGGGTTGCCGCTAGAAGGTACGTCATTCCCACTTCCTTAACCTAAAAGCTGCTCTGGTGTTGTTAGCAACGGAGGTGATCAGTGGTGAGCTCAATAATGTCAGTCGCGAGATGACAGCTTTTGTATTCCACGTCTTTTTTTTCTTCTTCTTTTTTTCTTTTTTACATCCTGGCCTATAGCGCCAAGATGATATATAACTTAATATACCTTCATTGTCATCTCAGTAGGCCGTATTTGCGCTATTTGATGGATGTGCAATAGCTGCTGTGTATTGGCAAATGGTCTTCGCTTCGGCCTCAAGACTGCAGAGTTTACGAACCCGGTTTTTGCATGTTTTAGTTTCCGTCTGAAGGGGATCTGGACGAGAGCTGCGAATGTTCCACCTCGCGGCGCCGCTCTCCACCTTGGTGTTATTCTTGCATGTGTATCGAGAGAAGAGGAACCACTCAAGCCTTTTGTCTAAACACTTGATATGTTGCCTTGAGTAGCAGACTCTCTCCCCTAAACACTCCCGACACGCTGCCAGCACACCCAAGGATCTGCCTGCAAGGGTGAGAAAACGAAGCTGGTGGCATGACGGATCCCTCGGCCACGAGCATACTCAGACACGCACGCCGAAGGAGAACTCGATCCACTATAATAAGGTAAAAACTAAATTCTCGTAATCCACAGATCCACTATAATAAGGTAAAAACTAAATTATCGTAATCCACAGATCCACTATAATAAGGTAAAAACTAAATTCTCGTAATCCACAGATCCACTATAATAAGGTAAAAACTAAATTATCGTAAGCCACAGATCCACTATAATAAGGTAAAAACTAAATTATCGTAATCCACATTTTCTAGATGCCATCAACCAACCGGCTAACACATCCTCGGGCATATTTTTCACTCAATAAATCTTGATGGCGAGGAGGGTTCGTAACTTCGTAGATATCCTCTTGGAATCCCGTTTCACTCCGAGGCGACCCAACGGTAGTCAACATCAGAGTCCCACGATCCCTAACTCCTGTAATGAGCCATAAAATCAAAAGCGACTTAATTATCCCCTTGGCAGCCCGAGACACGAGATGCGGTTAACAGGCTCAGCAGACCCGACGTGGGCCTTGAGGCGTGTCGGGACTCTCGTAGCTTGGTTGGCTCCGCACAGGCTTCCAAACCTACGTAGGGTTTCGATAACTAATAGACTTCACGTGGGTAACACCGTGGCCACCGAGAGAAATCTCTCTCGGTGGCCACGGTATAACTCGACCGCAGACGGTAGGGAGACTGTTCACCCCTCGGCCCTCGCACACAGGCCACGGCAGCCACCCTATTCATGGGCGTTTGTCGCCATACTCTATATATAATTGTCGTCCCCTTAACGCTTAAAGCACAACACTAGTGAGCCTCCTCCTCCTCCTGCTAATACTGTATATCATTACCACTTACCTTCCTATTACTCAACAAACAACTGAGATCTTGTGGTATACCAGCATACATGAAACTAAATAATCATCCTTCCAGCCTACAATATTTTTTCTTCATCAAAAGCCTAGAAGTGTAAATGAGTAGAGTTTTTTGCTTCGTATTACGGATATACTTGTTTATGAAGGAGCAGGTCTTTCCCAGCGGGGGTTAGCGAGCTAGTCATTTTCTTTTTCTTTTTCAGCGGTTTAATGAGCGGCCAAAGTGTCAAGTGAGGCTGCTGGTGTGATGTTCTGGCTCGTCGTGTCCTCTCGGCGGGGATGTATAACTCACCGTCTAGTTTGTTCTTAAGTGAGCCAGTTTCTACTCAGTTCACGCACGGCTGAGCACTGTGTGGAGGGAGAGAGGAAAGGAGGCAGGGAGGGAAGGAGAGAGGGAAGGAAGGAGGGAAGGAGGCAGGGAGACAGGTAGGGAAGGAGGCAGGGAGACAACCTTGCATTTAACTCATGATACAAATGACACATAAGACACATGAAACACATAACACATGAAATAAAACAAAATATCGTAAAATACACATTTATAACAGGAGGGGAGGAGCAGGGAGACAACAGGGAGGGAAGAAGGCAAGGGAAAAGGAGAGGGAAAGGGGGGGTGGGAGGGACAGGGGAACCATCATCTCAAAGGCCACCTGGAAGTTCACGCCGCAACCAACACCCCCAGTCCATTCCTTACAAGCCAAAGCGCTGCCATTCTTTACAACACGCTTGGGAGAGGTCGTCGTGGTGGTCTTCCTCGTTTTCTTTGATATATTGAGCCACTAATGAACTGCCCCTCGCGCCTTCCCGTCTTGCCTGAGTCTTGGTCGCCTCGTTGCAGATGACTTGTCGGGATAGCGACTTGAACAGTATGACTCACACGGCGTAATGAACGGTGTGCGTTTCCTTCGTGCCATCCACAGTAGATTTTTGCACCATATACTGCAGCTATAACTCACGCCGCTGTGTGTGGTGTTTGGTGTGTGCAGAAATATGTGATACTATGTTATTTTCAAACTCATGTTATTCCAACGCGGTTTTTTTTCCTCAAATGATCTTTAATTAATTATCACTAAAAATATTCATATTGCACTTTTTTTCTCTCTCTTGCATGAGTAGAGTAGGTATTTTCTTCAATGCAAAAAAAAAAGAAGAAAAATTTATCGCCGCAATCACATCTCGCCTTGAAAATAGCAGCCAACAAATACCAAAAAGGAGAAAAAAAGGAAGAAAAAAATATAAATAAAACCGTAAACCTAACTGTAAAGACAAAAGCGAATTGGAGTCCGTGAAGAAGCAATGGGCACAAACTTTTATTTACGACTCTTCGGCTAAGTTACAGTCGCGGTCCTCCACCGGTTGAGGGTTCTGAGGACACGGCTGAGGGGGTGAGTTTCAACAATCGTGAGTCAGGTAGCCTTGAGAGCTGCGAGGGAGGGAGGGAGAAAATGTTGGAGGGAAGGAGGGAAAGCTTCAAGAAATGGAGAGAAACAGTGAAGAAAGAAGAGAGAGTTGTGAGTGCATAATGGGTTACATAGGAGGAATACATGGAGAGAAGTTACTGGAAGAGAGATTACAATTGTAGGAGGAATACTGATTTAGGTGGAGGGAGAGAAAAGGAAAATGCGTGAAGGATAGAAGAGGGGTTTTTTTTAAGACATAAGAAGATATAGAAAACTTCGAAATAAAAACGTCGCTGGGGATAGAAAAAAAAGTTGTTTGCAGGAGATAATAGGAAGATATGTAGAGGATAAGAAAGAAGAAATACTTGGAAGAAAGATTTTTTTTAAGGACCTAGGAAGAGATAGAACACCTCGAAATAAAAAAAAATAGGAACTTTGGATAGAAAAAGACAGTATTTTGTTTCCAGGAAATATAAGGAGATTATTTGAGGGGAGGGAAAGTGGAAGTGATTGAAGAAGAGATAGAACACTCGAATTATAAAATAAGCCCTTGGGCAAGACAAAGAAGTTGTTTGCAGGAAATAAGAGGAAATATTTCAAGCAAGGAGAGGGGAACAGGAAAGTACTAGAGGGGAAGTGCTACAAAGAGGGATGAGATATATATATTTTATATTTTAAAAATAAAAAATATATATAATATAAAAGAGGGGAGAGAGAGAGAGAGAAGAGAGAGAGAGGAGAGGAGAGGAGAGAGAGAGAGAGAGGAGAGAGAGAGAGAGAGAGAGAGAGAGAGAGAGAGAGAGAGAGAGAGAGAGAAGAGAGAGAGGAGAGAGAGAGAGAGAGAGAGAGGGAGAGAGAGAGAGAGAGAGAGAGAGAGAGAGAGAGAGAGGAGAGAGAGGAGAGGAAAAGAGAGAGAGAGAGAGAGAGAGAGAGAGAGAGAGAGAGAGAGAGGGGAGAGAGAGAGAGAGAGAGAGAGGAGAGAGAGAGAGAGAGAGAGAGAGAGAGAGAAAAGAGAGGAGAAAAGAGAGAGAGAGAGAGAGAGAGAGAGGAGAGAGAGAGAGAGAGAGAGAGAGAGAGAGAGAGAGAGGAGAGAGAGAGAGAGAGAGAGAGAAAAGAGAGGGGGAGGAGGAGGAGAGAGAGAGAGAGAGAGAGAGGAGAGAAAAGATAGAGAGGGGAAGAGAGAGAGAGAGAGAGAGAGAGAGAAGGGGGAGAGAGAGAGGAGAGAGAGGAGGAGGAGAGGAGAGAGAGAGAGAGAGAGAGAGAGAGAGAGAGAGGNTATTGTTAATATCCATGTCACAAGTAACAATGTTGAAACTTATTCTTACTACGCTTATCAAATATATAGTGCTACTGGATGTGGGGGAGTTGTTGTGAGGGGAAATGGCCATGAGTAAATGTGTCCCAGGGGGGTTGGGAGATAAAGTGTCATCAGGTAATTTGTTATGGTGAGGGAGACTGGCCATTCTCCTGTAAATGTATCCTGTGTAATGTATAAGAAAAGATCTTATATTATTGACTAGTCTTTAATCTTCATCTTCATCCGAAGTGCTTGTTCAAGGGGAATTTAGAGTGGCTGATATTATGTTTCCACTGCTATTGATTCCACTTGAGGTATATCTATTTTGACCTGCTTGACCTGTAGTTTTTTACTTGTTAGTATCATTATTTGAGTTTCATGTACTTCCTCCATGTATCATAATTTTCTGTATTCATTATGGCTTGTTATAGTGCTATACAATTTACTTTGTTTAACAAAAAAAAACACTGGTATCTGTCTTATATTACATCTTTTAACTCCAATAATTTGGAACCTAAACCCTCTACATTAGAATACAATACTTTCATGTTTACTAGCTGTATATTTCTGTTACTGTTTGTTCTTCATTTAGTTGCCCTCTCTTGTTTAATTACCACTTTCAAAGCCGTACATCCCTATCATATTCCCTTTCCTCTTTGTTTAGATATCATATGATTCATATGTTCATGTCTTCATCTGATATAAATGTTCTAGCATTTCTTATAATTTATTTCTTTGATTTGGCTATGAAAGGTACCATTATTGGCCTGTGTTTTCCACATTCATATCTACCAATTCTGTAAAATTCTTCATATATTGCTTATGTTACTCCATCTAAACTTATATAAAATTCTCATGATGATCCTCATTTATATTTTATATCTTCATACTATATTCTTTATTAAGTTTCCTACAAAATCACTATAGATTTGATCATGTTCACTGTTTCTCATAATACTTAGTCATACTACCAAATTATTTACTTCCTATTTAAGCAGTTCTTTCCTTGGTCATATTATTTGTCTTCAATATTTGCGTAAGATTTGTTGCTTGCTTCGTTTGCAACTATGCACACTTTATCAACAGATGCTTCCAGGTTCATATTTTTTGCTAAAATCTTTTGGACTCTTTTATAACTTCACCATCCTCTTGTGTTTTTTGGCTTAATTATATATATATATATATATATATTATATATATATATATATATATATTATATATATATATATATATTTATTATGTATTATAATATTATATATATATATATAATATATATATATATATATATATATATATATATATATATATATATTATATATATTATCTATATATATATATATATATATATATATATATATATATATATATATATATATTATATATTATATATATATATATATATATATATATATATATATAATATATATATTATATATATATATATATATATATTATAATATATTATATATATATTATATATAATTATAATATATATATATATAATTAGGGTGTCCCAGGCTTGTATTAGTAGAAATCAAATAATGATATCAAGTCCAGCACATGCTGCTCTGGTTCCTTGTCAATGAAAGTGAGTCCACCAAATTTTCGTGAAAATTGGACAATATTTAATGGTCGCGCAAAACGAACGTTTTGATAGCTCCTCTAAGATTCGACCCATTATCTGCATTCTGATCACTCTATCGTGTTCAGAAGAGCCTAGGGTACAGGGAACGAATGTGAAATATCTGTTATGTTTGTTTAGTTATTTATTCCTATTCCAACACCTTCTTCTTCAGTTCCGCCTTCATTTTTTTAGGGACAGCTTTCGTGTGGAGGCGGGCAAGCTTCAAGAGGAACTGGGATTGCCCGTTCGTCCTTCGTCCGGTTGCCGAGGAAGGCGTTGAATGAGGGCTATTCCTCGTTCTGCGAGGTCGTTTCGTGACCTTCAGGACACCAGCCCGTTTTCTTCGCGCACTTGAAACACGAATCCGTGTTTATTCTCCTTAGGAGGTCGACGGCGTGGACATTTAGCTGGTGTCGGAGCTTTGAAGTCGTCGTCCTCGGTTTCTTCGTTGGACGATGAGGATGTAGTAGAAGACTCCAAAGCCACGTCACGATCAAGAGTGGATGACGAAGCAGCCGCGTCCTTCTTCTTCATCTCCTCCATCCTTTGTCTCTTACGTCGCTTCTCCTCAGTCGCTCGCTTCGGCTTCTCGTCCACGCCAGCCATCGAGCAGCTCTGCCGGTCCTCCCTCTGAGTCTCCAAGAACGCCTTGTCTCTGCCTGAAGTGACTGAAAAAGCTGAAGAAGACTGTCTCTGAAGATGCATCTCTTCATTTCTTCCGTCTCTGTTTTCCGTGACTTGGATTTCGCCAAGGCGCCGTACTCCTCGTACAGTTTGAGGATCTTCTTCTTCACCCACGACACATCCGACGTCGGAATGTTCGCACGTCGCCACACTTCCAAGACCTTCTCAGCGGTAGAAGCTGCAGCAGCAAAAACATCTCCTTCTGGATCTTGTGGTGAACAAATACACCTGGAGAACTCGCCTCTCGACGGAAGACGATTCCCGGGAATGACTGTTGGGACTTCACCAGTAGCCATACCACGTCCGTAGATCGTCTTTCACACGCCCATCACGTTAGACACCTCGGAACACAAAGAGACCAGAATACAGTTTTTTTATTTTACATCGATAAATACATACATAGGCATTAGCTACATTATTTATAGTGATGGAAATACAAGGGATACGGCAGGCACACACTTAAAACGACTAAGTTCACACCACTAAGATAGTTGTAATATAGATGTAGTGAGAAACAAACCGACACAAGGACACCACACGCGACAACGACACATGCGACAACTACCTCACTCTCTTACGCCGAGCAGAAAACTGAACGAAATGCGCGACTAGTACAAGACGAGAGAGGAAGCTGAAAGTTTTCCTGTTTGAACTTGTCACGACAGGGAACAAGGTCAACATGTGCTGGAGTGTGTCCGATACACGTCGGTTTCTTGGGACACCCTAATATATATATATATATATATATATATATATATTATATATATATATGTATACTAACTGCGAGCGAGAGAGAGAGAGAGAGAGAGAGAGAGAGAGAGAGAGAGAGAGAGAGAGAGAGAGAGAGAGAGAGAGAGAGAGAGAGAGAGAGAGAGAGAGAGAGAGAGAGAGAGAGAGAGAGAGAGAGAGAGAGAGAGAGAGAGAGAGAGAGAGAGAGAGAGAGAGAGAGAAGAGAGAGAGAGAGGAGAGAGAGAGAGAGAGAGAGAGAGAGAGAGAGAAGAGAGAGAGAGAGAGAGAGAGAGAGAGAGAGAGAGAGAGAGAGAGAGAGAGAGAGAGAGAGAGAGAGAGAGAGATTGATTGATAATTTTATTGGCCTTAATATTATACAAGTTATTATACATGTAGAGAAA
>JACEEZ010024680.1:712991-742991 GCA_016584305.1 Chionoecetes opilio
CAGTATACGCTCGAAAAGGTTTTTGAATTCCGCTTGTGATGGTTTCTCTGCATGCTCGGCTTCATTTCTGGAATAATTTCCTCCCCAATCAATGGCTTTCCACACACTGGCATCATTCCTTTCATTAATAGTCTTTCCCCCCTTGTTAATTAAAATATCATCAGTATTTCTATTTCACTTTCTTTAATGACATTATCAATACATTCATACAGAGCTTTCGTGACACTATTAGTGAGAAGGTTCACATCCTCTTTAGTCTCGGGTACACTTAATTGTTGTAACGTTTCGGACAGCTTCATTGTGCCCTATTCGCTCCAACCTAATTGGTTTTCTGAAACCGGGTTTTTGAGAAAAGCCGTTGTGACACGCTACGTGATCTCCTAGAACGGCTGTCCTTCAAAGGGACACACTCCATACTACTTTTTCTGAATTGAGATGTTAAATGACACAGGTGCACATACCAACCTCCCTGCGCCTGATATACAGTTTGAGGGCAGATCACTCACGCTTCAAAGATCCATTTACATACTTAGGGTGATTTTGACGCGGGACTAAACTTCACCAATCATCCCAGGAAAGTT
This sequence comes from Chionoecetes opilio, assembly GCA_016584305.1. NCBI lineage: Eukaryota > Metazoa > Arthropoda > Malacostraca > Decapoda > Majidae > Chionoecetes > Chionoecetes opilio. The sequence goes on from JACEEZ010024680.1 coordinate 713,573, forward strand.
GCTATAAAGTCGGCCTGGAGGCTCAGCTGCGTCCGGCGTATCTCCCACTTTCTGGATGCTAAGGGGGTTGAGGTCCTGTACAAGGCACAAGTACGTCCCTCATGGAATACTCTCCCATGCATGGTCTTCCTGCGCCCTCTTACCTTGCCACACTAACCGTAGTTAGGGAAGACCCAGCGACTGGTGAACGGCAAACGTCCCCACCTCGCGCCTGACTCCTTCCAACCCCTCCAGGAGCGCAGAGACGTGGCAGGTTTATGTGTTATGCACAAAACACTCAAACTCCACACGCCACACCTGGCAGCCATCAAGCTCCCCAGGCCCCCGCCGCCCCTTCACTCCATCCGTGCCGCCCAGTACAGACAGGAACAAGTAACTGTGCCCTTCTCCAGGACAGAGCACCGCCTACGTTCTTTCTTACCCCGCTACGGCCGTCTGCGGAACCAGCTAGTTCGCCAAACCGACATACCCACCAAGTTTCCTTACAAGAATTCAAGCGGGGGGGGACCAACGGGTTTGATGACCTAGATTATTATATATAAAAATGTATATTTTATATTATTTATATGTAGCTTTTAGATAGTCTAGCCCTAGTCTAGTGTAAAACCTAGAGATTTAGGTCTACTACCTGTGTACTAACAGTTTAAATACAAAATATAGTAAAAGAGAGAGAAGAGGAGAGAGAGAAAAGGGGGAGAGAGAGAGAGAGAGGAGAGAGAGAGAGGGAAGGAGAGAGAGGAGAGAGAGAGAGAGAGAGAGAGAGAGAGAGAGAGAGAGAGAGAGAAGAGGAGAGAGAGGAGAGAGAGGAAAGGGAGAGAAAAAAAAAACACGCGCGCAGGCTCCGGTCATGGTGTTATACAGCTCCTGACAAATTAAAGGCTTTTCCTTGGGAAACTGAGAAACTTCACTGCGTAAAGTTGCCCCATCTGTCCGGTAACGATCTTCTGATTACACAGGGGATAAAAAATCTCATACAAACAATACCAAAACACAAAAATAATGAGCTTTTACCTCCAACAATAAGTCAACTGCCACTCTCCTCCTTCAAATCACGCCGAGACGTCAACGGTCAGCCCCGATAGTCACCTATCAACACCGATACAGTGACCCCGCGCGCCCCACCCACACATCCACCTACCCACCACTTTTGATTTCTCTGCCATCGCTGTTCTTTTTTTTCCATTTTTTCCTCCCTTTCTCTCACTTTGGTACTGTCCCAGCTTTCTGGAGGATCTGCAGAGAGAACTCAACTCTGGGTGAAATAACACCAGCCAGCCTCCCGTTTGCAAAGACAGTACTCCCTCCCCCTCCCTCCCTGCCTCCCTGTCTGACAAGTGACAAGCACTGCATCACGTCACCACGCCACCACCACCACCACCACCACCCGTACTGCCTCACACCATAACCCGCGCTGCGACTATGACTGGTGATGTAAGTCACCACCGCCTCATCGCACGGCCCCGCGGCCTACCTGGATACATACCTGGTCGTTGGTGTGCAGTCTGTGGCAAGACAACCATCGATAAATCAGTCGCTGAATGCTCAGGAGGTGATTGCCCCAGCATCGCCCATACCAGCTGTCTCAACACCAACACAACACTCGACTGCTGTCAAGTCAGTGTTCTACGCGAGGCTGTGGGGATCTCGGCCCCCGTGGTCTTCTAGGAAGCAGTTGCACACCCATCATAGGGTGAGACTGAGCATTCCGATGCTGCCTCCACTGAATTTCTCACTGCCGATGATGATGATTATGAAGACCTGCAGCAATTAGAGCCCGGAGCTCTAGTCAAAATCATCAGGGAGTTAAGAGGAGAGCTACGACGAAAAAACAGCATCCTCGGCTTTTTTGATACGACATCCCAGCGTATCGCCCAGCAGAGAGACGCTGTAGTAACCATCCTGGACTTTATTGACAACATAGCAGTAACCAAGTCCAGCCTTGAAGAGCTTGACACCAGAACCATTGCCACAAGCGCTAAGCCTGAATGGATTGACCGCCAGTGGCAAAAACACACTGCCACAAATCAAACCTCACAGGCCCGATGGACGTCTGATAAGCCACTCCCACTTAAGTCTGTTGTCATACAACACAGACGTGGTGTGAACGGTCATCAAGAGAACACGCCTACACCGGCCGCGAGCCCTGAGCGCCACACCACCCGCGCCTCACCTATCAAGAGCCCCGAGCGCCGCGCTACCCACACCCTCCCTGCCGCGAGTCCAGAGCGTCGGGTTATCCATGTCTCCACTGCCACAAGTCCTGAGCGCCGGGCTTCTCGCGCCCACCTGCCCGAGAACTCGTACTCGCACTCACAGGTATCCAACCAAATAATCAAGCAGATAACTTCAACTTCAGACGACAAGAGCCCCCTTGCTCCCAGTCCCCCCCGACGCCCCACAACTGCAAGGCGGCACGATTCAGCTAGGCTGCCCCCAATAGCCCGGGCACCGATTCGAAGCTACTGCCATCACTGCAAGAGAAGTGGGCACACGGAGAACGATTGCTTCAGGAATTTTGAAGTGGACTACTGCCACGCCACGGTCACACCACCCAGGAGTGCCGCACGCGCCTCGATCAAGAAAGGCGGGAAACATTTTTTTCAAACAGCTGTCTGCGGAACAGGCAAAAAATAACGCTTGGCTACTTCACTCCCTAAACAAGAGCTTTGCGTTTCCTGCCCTCACTTCTGACACCTCACAGGTAGGAGGCTGGACACCACCTCAAGCCTTCCCGCCCCTTCACAATGACATCCAACATCGCTACTCACCCCGGAGCTACACCGCCCCGCAGGCAAGCGCTTGGTAATCTTACCATCATCTCAGCTAACGTTAGAGGTTTCCAGACTAACGTCGGTGACCTAACGTACACCCAATGTTTTGCCACACAGTCCTGACATTATTGCCACTACTGAGACCTTCCTCAACTCCTCAGTGCCAGACAACTTTGGGCAGATAGGTGGCTACTCAAGTTGGTTCCGACGTGACAGAGCCCAAGGTACCTTTGAAGGAGTCGCTGTGTACTTCCGCAACAGCCTCCCTGTACAAGCTCTCCCCGTCGACCTTCCTGCTCACATGGAGATGATGTTCTTCAAATTGTGGACACACACTCAAAACCCATTCTGCTGTGCGTGTGTTACCGTCCACAGTGCAAGGTGGTGAGCCCCTTCACTACCTGACCCCCAAACTTAGATACCCTGCCCCTCCAGCACTCCTGTAAGCATCTCATTATTGTGGGTGATCTCAACCAGTACTTGTCCAGAGGCAGTTTGACGAGCTTTTGGGACGGTGTTGGACTCACCAATCACGTCGACTTCCCCACCCACACTCAGGGTCTTCACTTGACCCTGTAATCCCCGATTTGCCCTGCAGTATAGTGACTTGCCGCCCGCTAGCAACAGTGGGTTCCTCTGACCACCTGGCTGTTCTCACCAAGATCAAGCTGGCCATCGACAGAGTGAGGCAGTGACTCGCACCAACTGGCTATGGGACAAGGGGGACTGGGAGAAATGAAGGCAACACTTAACAACATCGTGTGGTCTGACGTGCTTACAGGTGACGAGTGAAGAAATTTACAGAAATCCTGATGTCCCACCCAAAGAAGATTTGTGCTGCCAGACATACAAATCTAAAAAGGAGACCAGCCCTGGTTTGGCTTTCAATGCAGGAAAGCAGCAAGACAAAAAGAGCAAGACCTGGCTGCGATATAAGTCTCACCCCACAAGAAGACATAAACACCCGCACAAAATGGCCTGTGAAAATATGAAAAAAAAAAAAAAAGTCCGAAAGAGGCGATCAACAACTGGAGGGATCACCTCAAGCGAAAAGCTAACAGGCCAGTCCGTGGGCACTAAGGAAATTTGGGGGAGCAGCATCAAGCAACAACAGGGCTTCTCTCGTGACGACAGCATCCCACCGTTTACAGCACCTGATGGATGTCACAAATCCCGGGGTAAAGCTCAGATGTTGGCTGCCCACTTCTCCTCCAAGATGACAGTTCCTGACCCAGAACGTGAACCTCCTACAGTTCCGGTCTAACCAAAGGGCCCCCCTAGGGAACATCACCATTACGACGGAGGAGGTGTTGGAACAACTTCAACAAGTTGATCCCAAGAAAGCGCGGGGGGCCAATAGTATCAGCCCTCACCTGCTTAAAAGATGTGCCTCACAACTTGCTGGCCTCTTGCTACCATCTTCCGGGAGTGCCTTTCATCTCAGCAGTGGCCATCTGAGTGGAAAGTGGCGAGAGTCTGTGCTATCCACAAAAAAAAGAGCAGAGGTGACCCCAGAACTACCGCCCATTTCCCTCTTTTCCGTTGTTGGGAAAATTCTTGAGTCCATCATTGCCCCCAAAAACACAAAAAAATTTGACGCTCACCGCTTGCTAATTTTACGGCAATTCGGCTTCCGACAGGGGAGATCTGCAGCAGACCTTATCCTGCACTCAGCACCTGGAACCACTCCCTAAAATCGGGGCGAAGACACCTTCGTCGTCGCCCTTTACACACTGGTGCCCTTTGATAGGGTGTGGGGATCAGGGCATCACTACTAAGCTGAGAAGCCTGGGGATCTGTGGGGACCTGTTACACCTGCTGCAAGATTACCTCCATTTAAAGAACTCTGCGCGTGGTGGTGAAAGGTCACACCCCCTCTGAAAATGCTATCAAAGCCAGTGTCCCTCAAGGAAGTGTACTCGGGCCATTACATGAACGTTTACTTCAACGACATCCTGCAGCTGATTCCTGAGGCAAGAACGTACGCAGACGACTGTACTCTCACATTTACCTGTGAGAGGAGTGACCGCCACAAAAACAGTCATTCGTATCAACCAGGCACTGCAGAGGCATCGCCTCCTGGTGCAAGAAAATGGCAAGTCACCTTTGCACCAGACAAGACCCAAGCCGTCCTCATCTCCCGCAGGCAAGATGCAGTCAACTGGGACCAAACACGCCATTTTCCTGGAAGGGAGAAAAATAACCTCCAGGAGTCAGTCAACATTCTAGGGGGGGGAGTTTGACTCTGGCCTCACAACACCAGCCCCTTCAGGAAGGTCGCCAAGGATGCTGCCTGGAAACTGGCTGCATCCGACGCGTCGCGCACCTCCTGGACGCTCAGGGAATCGGCACACTCTACAAGTCACAAGTCCGCTCCTGATGGAAAACTCGCCCCTCGCAGGGTCCTCCTGCCCCCCGTCATACCTCGGCCTCCTTTACCCAGTTCAAGCCAGAGCCCAGCGGCTGGTCCGGCTGAAAGCCCCCGAGGCTGCTGCACAGATAATTCAACCTCTCCAGCAGCGGCGTGACGGTGGCAGGATGTGCGTCATGTACAAGGCTCACAGGATGCAGCTCCTACAACTAGCAGAGCTGCGCCTCAACCCACGGGCCAGGCCCCCCACTCTACCCGTGCGGCCCACAACATCGACCATCAAGTGAAATGTGCCCTTCGCGAGGACGGAACATTACCTCCGCTCCTTCCTACCCCGCTATGGTCGACTCTGGAACACCTTGGTGCGCCAGACCGACCTGCACCTCACCACTTCCATGCACGCCTTCAAATTGGGCGTAAATGCCTGGCTGCAAGCGGAGCTAACGCAATAGAAACATGTAATAAAAAATGCTAAATATTTGTATTATAAGATAATGTTATACATTAGTATAATTCTTTATATATATGTTGTATCAATATATTAGTATACTTTCTGTATATTAGTGTATTAGCGTATAGTTGTTGGTAATAATTTCTTAATCACTCGGTATCAGTATTATATCATAGTAGAGATTTCTGTCTTTTTTCCCTATTATTTTCATAATTTTGTCATGAATAAAATATAATACTGCTAGGGGAGAGAGAGAGAGAGAGAAGAAAAAGAGGAGAGAAGAGAGAGGGGAGAGAGAGAGGGGAGAGAGAGAGAAGAGAGAGAGAGAGAGAGAGAGGAGAGAGAGAGAGAGAGAGAGAGAGAGGGGAGAGAGAGAGAGAGAGAGGGGAGAGAGGAGAGAGAGAGAGGGGAGAGGAAAAGAGGAGAAGAGAGAGAGAGAGAGAGAGGAGAGAGAGAGAGAGAGAGAAAAAAGGGGAGAGAAAAGAGAGGGGAGAGAGAGAGAGAGAGAAGGAGAGAGAGAAGAGAGAGAGAGAGAGAAGAGAGAGAGAGGAGAGAGGAGGGGAGAGGAGAGAGAGAGAGAGGGGAGAGAGAGAGAGAGAAGAGAGAGAGGAGAGAGAGGCATATAGGGTGGGCGGCGCGGCGATAGGTGCCAACATGTTGTCCATAAATTGAGTTGTTGCTACCCAACCCAATTCCAACTCAGTTGTTGTAGTTGTTGCTCTGTAATACATGAATAGAGCTTTGGGGGAAGCGGTAGCAGAGTGGTTAGCGTCTCCGAAAAGCTTTCTCGATGGCCCGAGTTCGATCACCGATGGGAATCAATATCAACTTCAAATATTTCTGCACCGTCGAGTGGCCTAAGAACACCCACATGCTACCCATTAACTTAACTCTATCTAAGATTGGAGTGCATCGGAGGACACAGGAGGGCAGTATGAGCCTCTAATCACAGGCGTCCCTATAAAAATCGTGCCTGAGTCACCATGGGCGAGGATCAACCATCACAACTCTCAAGCGAATCTCCAGGTTCTACCATCTGAGCCTTAGAGGTCGCTGCCGACAGGCGCTATAGGCACAAATGAATAAAATAAATATAATAGAAAAAAACTAAACCGGAATATTGTTTATTCATCTGCGCATGATCCAGAGGAGTGTGCCCGATGCCATAGTAGCGCACCCGATGTACGATGTTTCTCCTTCATTTCTGCCAGTCTCGCGTACAGGGAGGAGCTCCCCAGCTCTAAGGCCAAGAAAGGAAGGTCAGCCCGCCTGCGCCCATCTCGCTCTCTGGTCACGTGCTTACCAACGTCACATAATATAGCGATCGAGGGGTCGAGGGCAATTTGCCTGCCAGTCCATCGCTGTCCCGTGACAGAGAGACACCTCCTAGATTCTAGAAGGCAGAAAGTAGAGCGCGGGCCACTTCTCTCCTTCCTTGTTTGGGCACTGGCATGCCCAACTGATGTATACTGGTGGGTATACTAGATGTGTACATCTAGTATACCCACTACAGCCACAGTTGTGGTGAGCGTATGTGTGTGTACTGTATGAATAGTACTGTACGTGTTATGTTAAGTTCGGGTAGAGAAGTTACCCCTACAACCCATCTATTTTCTATTTTCACTAGAGTCTGATGTCTTGCTATGTTTCTTGTGACGTCAGCATGTCCATCCTTATAAGTGTTCACATGGACAATATTCATTAGATACATAAGAACATAAGAACATAAGAAAATAAGGAAACTACAAGAGGCCGTGAGACGGGGGATACCCAATTCCCCCGGAGTCTCTCCATAATGTCCAACATCTAATGAAATCATAATGGTAGTGTCAGTGACGTACCCACAAAGTTCAACAGAGGGGAGGACTTTTTTTTTTTTTTTTTTTTGACTGTGCAGCCCATGTTTTTGACAAAAAAAGCGAGCCCGTACAACTAGGGAATGGGATCCGTGTCAATTTTATGATCGTTGTGAAGCCATATAGAATGGGTATACGACAAAAATAAAGCATATTCTTAAGCAATTTTTAATACTCAGAGTCGCTGAGTAGGGTACGCCGTAGGTCCAATGAAAAGTTAAATATAGATTATTGCGAATTTGTCAGGTGTTTTCTTAAGTACACTTTAATTTTAAGGGTGGTTTGTCCTCTTCAACTTTTTGGTTTGAGCACTTCTTGCTATGCAAAACTGGACTTTTATATTTATATGCAAAACATAGCTTAGCCCCGCTAAATTAGCGGCTTCATTTGCACCTATCATCAATTCTTGATCGTCTTTTTCAGGATGGCTTCTCCTTGTAAACCAAGTGGGTCGAAGCCCGCAACTAGACAGAGCTCTGGATCCAAGTTGGCCGCCTTTGTTGGCGGTGGACGAGAGTTTGCTGAGAGTGAGGTGCCTACGTATCGCGGCGTGATGAAGAGGGGAATCCTTCTCCAAGAACTCAGCGGCATCCGGGAGGGTGTTGAAAGCGGGGTACCCAGTGAGAGACTTTGCGAAGGATCTGACCCCATGGTGCTTGCCAGTGGAAGAAATCAAACGCCTATTTTGCACCTCCAGTGGTTGTTTTTGACGGTCCGTGACCAGAAGGATAGATATTTTTTTTGGAAGAAGGTTAGTGAATTGGTGAGAGACAGAGCAACTACAGTAGTTAAAGCAATTCGTGGAGAAGAATATGGACAGGCTGTTTGACATAACGGCCTGCCCTCACACATCTTCCTCTGCAAGGACCGGAATCCCACTGCCCCAAACCCCCCAGCTGTGGCACCGCGAGAGCACACGTGCAGTGTGACTGCCCCCTGGCCAGCAAAGTCCTACTTTAGACCTGGAGTGGCTGTACTACCAGAGGATCAAAGTTGGGGAGGAGAGTGCAATGATGATGACAGGGGTAGACAAGAATGAGACGCATGAAAAGTGAAAAGCAGCAAAGAGAAAGCAGTTGGAAGAGGAGGTTAAGCTGAAGAAGCAGAAGCAGAAAAGATGAAAAGGTCAGACGTTTTGAGCTGCAGGAGCAGATGTTCCTGGGCCAGGGTGAAGATCACCAGGATTCTGAGGATGGGACGGAGGAGTCGTTCACCCTGCCACTCAGAGGAAAGAGGCAGGAGAAACAGAGGCTGCCATACTGGTAGACCGACTGCTCAGGAAGAGGCTGGGTTCCCTGGCACCCCTTGTGATGCAGTACTTGGACAGGCCAGCTGCAAGAAGAAACACAATGCCAGTCCGGAACCGGGCGCGGGAAAAGCATCCGGTTCGACGTTTCCGCCCACTGCTGCTGCTGCCCTGGCTTCTGGATTCTTCTAGGACCTTATCGCTGACGGCCACCTCTCTCCAGACTGTCGTCCCTGGTCTCGATCCTAACAAGCTGAGGAGGGCCAGGCAGGATGCCATGCATCGGCCAGGGACCTTGACCGGGGGAAGCACCAGGGTACCAAAATAGTTGGAAATTGGGTTACGATGGGAGGAAAGACAAGACCAGGGCGATGGTCCCCGACAGCTATGGGAAACTGCACCAAGGTTGATCAGGGAGGAGCATGTGTCAGTGACAGAGGAACCATCTGGAAGGTACCTTTGGCATTTTTGTACCAGAGGACCCGGTGCCACCTGAGAAGCCTGTGTTCAAGGTGGCTCAGGCTCTCTATGATCTGCTGGTGACATACGACTCCACCGACTCACTGATCGTACTGCAAGGTGACTCAACTAGGGGCCCAAAACGGGGGGGAAGGGTGGTACTCACGCCCATTTGGAGAAGATCTGGGATGCAAGCTCTTCTGGAGTATATGCGTGTTTTCACACAAACGAGTTGCCCCTGCGCCACCTATCACCAGCATCGACGGGCCCTACCTCATCTGACACTGGCTTCACGGTCCAGTGTGCAGTCCCGCTGTCCAGCGTGAATGAGATGCAGTACCAACGCAGAGTTCAGAGGAGTGCCAAGCGGTGAAAATCTCACGGAGATACCGGAGTATATCCTGGTCAACATGTCCACTGACCCGCAGGTCTCCCACCAGCTGGTCCAGGCTGTGAAGCGGGGGCGTCTCCCGTCCCATCTGCAGGAGATCAAGTGTGGCAAGGTGTCCCACTCCAGATGGCTCACCACAGCCCAGTCACTCGTGTAATGTGGAACCAAAAGCATGGACTGACTGGCAAAGAACTGAACACCCCGGAAACCTAGTCAAGTACTGCTTTCAGGGTACTTCAAACTCTAGTACGACATCAAAGGTTTCACCACAGACTAGACGACGGGCCCCCAAGCACATCCTCACGCAGCTCAGAGTGATGAGGTCGCAGCCCAAGAAGGGCCAAACAGCTATGACCTACGTGCGGACAGGAGCATGGTTCGCACACTCAGAATGTGTCCTCCTCTCGCTGATGGCGAGTCCCGAGTGAGGACGACCGCAGGTTCGCCGTGACCCAGATTTTGAAGCTGAGGACTGGCGAGGAGATGGGGACACCAGTGTAAGACCTCGCATCACACCCAAGCTGAACTTGTCAGCCACCAGCTTGCGACACTGATCAGCTGGCCAGCCTGGCCCGGTGCACGAGCCGGCATTCACCTGTTCACTGTCCGGGGGTCAGATCCAGGAGATCTGGTCAAGCCGTACAAGGTTCCGGAGTTTTTCTATCCCACTCAGAGCACGGAAAGAGTCGTGAAGCAGGGGACAGAGGCTGCCGGCCCGCAGTGGTGGGCAGCAGGCCAGAGACGGGTTCATCCGGGCTCGGGCCCACCACCGGGAGACCATGCCCTGCTTTAGGTCTAAGAAGGACATGATGGACACGTTCTAGGCCAACGTAGAGGCTGTGACACTGTGATGTAGTGCCTGATGAACCAACTGATCAGAAAGAGCTTACCACGCTAGTCATTTGGAACTCATATTGGTGCATGATGCAATAAACAGGACCAACCGGACACTGCGTACTCATTTAAGCATTATTCGATAAGGGTGCAATATGAAAGTGCGATTTTGCATAGTAAGAATTGCTCAAATGCAAAAATGGAACGAGATAAAATCGTCCTAGAATTCCATTTTACATAGGAAATTGGCATGCTAAAGTTGAGAATTTTTTGTTTTGTTATACGGCGTACCCTATCGCTGAGTTATGATTCAACATTTCCAATAGACTTTAAGTAATAAAACTCAAAACGCTCACATTTCGATCAAACAACTCTGCAACTCTAATAAATGTATAACTATTTATAATATTATCATTTAAAAGCTGTTATAGTCTCAGTTTAATTACAAACAGTTACAGTCAAGACATATCCAACATAATTTTCTTGCTGCTAATTAAGATTAAACATTTGAAGCTGATGAGCTTCTTTCAGATGTATCAAGCAGTGAAAAAAATAAGAAAAAATATTTTTTTTAGATACCAACGAGTATATAAGTTGTTATATTTGTAGAGATTTTTTGGGGGTGATTTTAAATATGTGCCATTTGCACTTTTATTTTTAAGCCCAAAATAAGAGACTAGAATATTTAAAACCGAAGTTAAGTCTTGAACACAACCGGGGAGGACACGGAGCTCGTGTAGCGGGGTTTGTAGGTAGGTTCCCGAGGCCTTCCCCATTTCTCCCGTCTCCGTCCACTAGTCTCCTCTGTCACAAGTGTGTTAAACCCTAACTTAATGCGAGCATACATTTTTTCCCGTGACCTACTTGGCTCGAGCTAAGAGAGTGCAAACTGTCTTGGTTCCACGGGGGGAACATGGGGAGGAAAGTATCATAAATTAATATCATTCATATATATTATATATATTAATATAATTAAAAATATATATAATTAATTATAAATATATATATAAATTTTAATATATTAATTTAATGTTTTTTTGTTCCCCAAAAAAACACTAGTATTGATGTTGAGTACTGAAAATACCGTATGGAAATAAAACTTTTGTTTAACTTGTGTGATAATAGTTTATTTTTAAAAGTAATTGGGGATGCAAATATTATATATTTAGAAGTGTAACTGACTGACATTTCTGGGCCGCTATTATTTTTTCCCCAAATTAGGCACATAAGAATTGCTAGGGAATAACAAAGGTAAAATAAACTGTACCCTAAATAAAGGCTAAAAAAATTGTATAAAATAAACTCTAAACTTCCCAAAACTTATTCCTAAACGCTAAAAATGTGTAAAAACTGAGCTAAAAACACAGAAAAAATTTCACGAAAAAATTTGGGGGGGGCCAGAAGGGGAAGGGTTTGGGCCACTTGAATTCCAAATAAACATAGGGTATTGTTACAAAAGCAAGTGGAAAAAAAGGGATTACATGATTTTTCAACATCAAAAAAAAAAGGAAATGACATGGGGGGTAAAAAATATATATGTGCATATAGCTGGGGAAACCAAATGGGTTAAAAATCCTGTTAATAATTTCAAATGAAAGGGGTGCAAATGTACGTGTACCGGGACGGGACTACAAGCTCCTGTCAGCGAAAGAAGCTGTGAAAATTACAGGGAAAAAAAGAAAAAATAACATTTCAAATATGAAAAACGTAAACGTAAAACGTCCCTAAAAGGAAAAAAAAAAGAATGTGTCCAGTAACGACAAGGTCGCGCTGTAGGCTGCTGCTGGTTTGTTGTGTGTGGGCAAAAACCAAGTTTTCCAAAAAAAAAAACATACATAAATATAAAAAATTCAATGCTATTTTTAAAAAATTTTTACATCAGCGGTGTAAAAAAGCTGCCGAGAAATTAAAAAAAGTTTAAAAATTTGAATGAACTTCAGAAAAATGGCGTGTATAAAAGGTAGATGATGAGCACTCTTGTAGTAAATAGACCCCCTACAGGCCACAGTTTTGTGGTGAGCGTCTATGTGGGTGTACTTTATGAGTTAGTACGGGTTACGTGTTTATGTGTAATTTCGGGTAGAATGCAGTTACCCTACAACACCACTATTTGTCTATTTTCACTAGAGTCTGATGTCTTGCTATGTTTCTTGTGATATCGTGTCAGGCATGTGCGCATCCTTATAAGTGTTCACATGAGACAATATTCATTAGATACATAGATGAACATGTAAGAACAAAGAAAATACGGAAACTACAAGTGTGCCGTGAAGAACGGGGGTACCCACTGTGTCCCCCGGAAGTCTCTCCAATATGTCCAACATCTAATTGAAAATCATACATGGTGTGTCGTTGACGGTACCACATGGAGTTCAACAGAGGGGAGGAATTTGTTGTATTTTTTTTTTTTTTTTGACTGTGTGCAGCCCATGTTTTTGACAAAATGAATCGAGCGTGTACAACTAGGAATGGATCCGTCGTCAATTTGTATGATCGTTGTTGAAGCCTATAGAACTGTGTATACGACAAAAATAAAGGCATATTCTTTGAAGCAATTTTTTTATATACTCAGAGTCGCTGAGTAGGGTGACGCCGTAGGTCCAATGGTAAAAGTTCATATTAGATTATTTGCGAAATTTTTCAGGTGTTTGTGCTTAGTACACTTTAGTTTTAGGTTTGGTTTGTCCTCTTCAACTTTTGGTTTGAGGCGCTTCTTTGTCTAGGCGTAAGACTGACTGGTTTATATTTAATATGTGCAAACATAGCTAGCCCGCGCTAAATAGCCGTGCTTTCATTTGCACTATCATCATTCTTGATCTCTTGTTCGGATGGGCTGTTCTCCTGTGTAAACCCAAGTGGGGTCGAACCCGTCAACGTAGACAGAGCTCTGGATCCAACGGGGTTGGCGCCTTTGTTGGCGTGTGGGACGAGAGTTTGCTGAGGTGAGGTGCCGTACGTATCGCGGCGTGGTGTGGAAGTGGGTTGATCCTTGCTCCAAGAACTCAGCGTGGCATCCGGGAGGGTGTTGATAAACAGGACGGGATGGTACCCAGTGAGAGACATTGCGAAGGATCTGGACCCCCATGGTGCTTGCCCAAGTGGGCATGACATCAAACGCCTAGTTTTGCACCTCCAGTGGTTGTTATTGACCGTGGTCCGTGACGTCGAAGGATAGATAGTTTTTTTTTGGGAAGAAATGGGTTTAGTGTGAAGTGGTGAGAGCGTAGAGCAACTAGCAGTAATTAAATAGAGCATTCGTGGAGTGTAAGAATAAGTGTGGACAGGCTAGTGTGTGGACATAACGGCCTGCCCTCGACACGATCTGCCTCTGCAAGGAACCCGGAATCCCACTGCTCCAACCCCCCAGCTGTGGCACGAGCGAGAGCACCACGTGCAGTTGTGACTGCCCCTTGGCGCAGAAAGTCCCTACTTTTAGACCTGAGTTGCTGTACTAACAGAGGATCAAAAGTGGGGGGAGGAAGTGGCACTGATGATGGACAGGGTAGACAGAATGATAGCGGCCATAGATCTGTGTGTGTGAAAGAGCAAAGAGAAGCAGTTGGAAGAGGTGTAGTGTTAGAAGCTGAAGAAGGCAGAAGCGGAAAGATGAAAAGGTCAGACGTCTTGGAGCTGCAGGAGTCGATGTTCCTGGGGTGCCAGGGTGAAGATCCACTCAGGATTCGAGGATAGGGAGCAGTGGCGAGGTCGGTGTCACCCTGCCCTCAGGAGGAAAGTGATGCAGGAGAAAACAGGAGGCTGCCAGTACTGTAGTACCGACTGTCTGCAAGGAGAGAGGCTGGGTCCCTGGCACCCGCCTTGGTGGATGCAGTGTTCACTTGGGCAGGCCAGCTGGCAAGAAGAAACATCAATGGCCAGTCCGTAACCTGCGCTGTTGCGAAGCGATCCGGTTCGACGTTCCGCCCACTGCTGCTGTGCTGCCCTGTCTTCTGGATTCTTCTAGGACCTTATAGCTGGTACGGCCAACTCTCTCCAGACTGTCGGTAGCCTGTCTGTCGATCGCTAACAAGCTGAGGAGGGGGGGCGCGATGGCAGGAGGCCATGGCATCGTTCCAGTGGGACCGTTGACCAATGGAAGCGACGTCGAGGGTATACCAAAATAGTTGGAGTTTGGTTTACGGTATGGGAGTGTAGTGGTGACAAGAGCAAGTGGGGCGGCTGGTGTGCCCCGACAGCTTATGGGAAACTGCAAGGCGGCCAAGGGTGTGATCAGGGAGGAGCATTTGTCAGTGACAGAGGGAACCATCTAGGAAGGTACGTTTGGCAGGCTGTTGTGCCAGAGAGCGCCGGTGGCTGTCGAGCTGTGAGAATCCTGTGGATTCAAGTTGTGTCTCAGGCTCTCTATGATCTGCTGTTGACGTACGACTCCACTGTTATGCTCACTGGATCGTACTGTGCAGAGGTGACTCGCACTAGGGCCAGCCGGGGTTGCAGGGGGTGGTACTCACGCCCATTTGGAGAAGATGCTGGGAATTGGGCAAGCTCTTCTGGAGTATCATGCGTAGGTTGCACACCACGAGTTGCCCCTGGCGGGCCACCTTATCAACCAGCACGACGGGACCTAACCTCATCTGACCACGAGCTTCACGGTCCAGTGTGCAGTCCTGCTGTGTCCACGTGAATGAGATCAGTACAACCGCTGAGTTCAGAGGTGTGCAGTGCGAAGCGGTGAAGATCTCACGGAGATACGTGGAGTATATCCGGTTCACTATGTCACACTGGCACCTGCAGGTCGTCCTACACTGGTCCAGCTGTGAAGGGGGGCGTTCTCCCGTCCTGATCTGCTAGGACGATCAAGTGTGGCAAGGTGTCCACTCCAATGGCTCACCACAGCCCAAGTCACTCGTGTACATGTGGACCAGCAAAGGGTGCATGTAATGAGTGTGTGGCAAAGAACTGACCCCTGGAAATCCTGAGTCAAGTACTGCTTGCAGGGTGTCTTCAACTCTAGTACGAACATCAAGGGTTCACCACAGACTAACGGACTGGCCCCAAGCACATCCCCGCAGCTCAGGTGATGAGGTCTCGCAGCCCAAGAAGTCACAAACGCTATGAGCCTACGTGCGGATACAGGAAGCATGGTTCGCCACTCAGAATGTTTGTGTCCTCCGCTCGCTGGTGGGCGAGGGTCCGAGGTGTCGACGACCGCAGGTTCGCCGTGACCCTGGATTTTGAACTGGAGGACTGGCGATGAGTATGGGTGATATCTACATGTAATATACCTCGGCATCGACACCCAATCTGAACTTGTCCAGCCACAGCTTGCAGGACGACGTGATCAGCTAGGCATCCTGGCAGGGTGCACGGACCGGCATTCACCCTGTTGCACTGTCGCGGGGATCAAGATCCAGGAGATCCTGGTCGTGGCCGTACAAGGTTCCGGCGTTCTCATGTCCACACTCTCATAGTCACTGGTGAAAGAGTACGTGAAAGCAGTGACAGGAGGCTGCGGCAGCAGTGGTGGGGCCTAGCGTAGCCGAGACGGGTTTTTTTTTTTTTTTGTGGTTTGTTGTTGTTTTTTGTTTTTTTGTTTTTGTTTTTTTATAGGTTGTTTTTTTTTTTGTTTTTTTTTTTTGTTGTTTCTTTTTTTTTGTGTTTGTTTTTTTTGTGTGGGTGTGTTTTTTTTATTTTTTTATTTAGTTTTTGTTTTTTTTTTTTTTTTTTTGTTTTTTTTTTTTTTGGTGGTCATGTGCCGGGGCTTCGGGCCCACCACCGGTAGACCATGCCTGCTTAGTCTAAGAAGGGCATGATGGACACGTTCTAGCCAACGTAGGAGGCTGTGACCACTGTGTGGGATGTAGTGTGGCCTGATGGAACCAGAACTGATCGAGCGTGAGAGCTTAACACGCTAGTCATTTGGAACTCCTATTGGTGGAGCATGATGCAATAACAGGACCAACCGGACCTGCGTACTCATTTAGAGCATTATTCGATAAGGGTGCAATGTGACGTGCGATTTTTGCATAGTAGAATTGCTCAAAATGGCAAAAATGGAATCGCGATAAAATCGTCTAGAATAGTGCCGTATTTTACATAGGACATTGGGGGCAAGCTAGAAGTTGAGAATTTTGTTGTTGTGTTGAGACAGCGTCCCTATCGCGAGTTATGATTCACATTTCCAATAGACTTTAAGTAATAAAACTCAAGTACGCTCACATTTCGACTCAACAACGTCTGCAACGCTAATAAATGTGTATAACTATTTATAATATTCTCATTTAAAAGCTGAGGTTGATGTGTCTCAGTTTAATTACAAACAGTTACGAGTCTAAATGACAGTGTGTCCACCAGTGAAGTTTCTTGCATGCTAATTAAAGTGATTAACATTTGAGCTGTGATGATCATGGAGCTTCTTTCAGATGTATCAAGGCAGTGAAGAAAAATAAGAAAATTCATGTTTTTTAAGTACCAAGTCGTGTATATAAGTTGTTATATGTGTTGTAGAGGACTTATTTGGGCTGAGTTAAATCTGTCGTCACGAGTTTTTGTGTGCTGCATTTTATATCTTTTTAAGTCAACTAGGGACTAGATGTTTTCGAACCAGTAAGTTAAATGATCCTTGAAACATTGTGCGGGTCGTGGGGGGAGTGACACGAGGAGCTCGTGTGAGCGGACGATGTTGTAGGTAGGTGGTGTCCCGAGGCCTTCGTCCCATCTTCTCGCCGTCTTCCGTCCCACTAAGTCTCCTCTGTCACAAGTGTCGTTGAACCTACTTAATGCTGATAGCATATCTGTGTTGTCCTGTTGACCTACTTGGCTCGAGTGCTAAGAGAGTGCCAAGGCTGTCCTTCTGGTGTCTCACGGTGGAACATGGCAGGAAAGATAGACAGTATACATTATTCTACTTACATGTGTGCATATCTATATATATATGTTATTATGTGTGTATTATATATATGAGTATATCTAGTAGTATATAGATGGTATGTATATATATAGTGATATATAATATAGTAATATGCGATTACATTTTTATAATGTTCCAAAAAAATCACGTTTCATTTGTGTTGTAGTATACATGAAATATATCCGGTATGGAAGTTAATTCTTCGTGTATACACGTTTGTGGATAATAGTTTGATATTTTAAATAGTATTGGTTAGTGCCAGTTGATTATATAGGGTTTAGAGAAGTGATAACTGACTGCATTGCTCAGGGCCAACGAGATATCTTTTTTGTCCTCCAATTATGGCACATAAGGAATGTACTAGGTGGAATAACAATGGTAAATAAACTGTACTACCTAACGTAAAGGCTAAATGAAATAATTGTCTTAAAATATAAATGCTCTAAACTTCCTCAAAGTCCTTAATATCCTCTCGCTAAAGTGTGTAAAGTCTGAGAGTCTAAGACATACACAGAAAAAATTTCACGAAGAGATTCGGGGGTACCTAGTAGAGTTGAAGGGTTGGGCCACTGTGAATTCAAATAACATGAGGGATATGTTACAAACTGCTAATGTTGAAAACAGTGGATTACATGATGTTCAACATCAAATGAAATGACATGTGCCTGAGTAAAAGTATAATGTGTCCGTACTAGCGTGGAAAGTCCACAATGTGTAAAATCCTGTTAATAATGTCAAGGTAAGGTGTGCACTTACGGTGTACACGTGTAACGGTAGCTAGCAGCTCACTGTCAGCGAAGAAGCTGTGAAAATTACAGGGAAAAAATGAGAAATTAACATTTCAAGTAAGTGAATATCGTATCGTCAGATCGTCAAGTAATAGGAACACAGACCTGAATGTGTCAAGTAACGACGAAGGCTCGTCTGACTGTAAGCTGCTGCTGTGTTTGCATTGTGTGTGGGCAACATCCAAGTTTGCCCAAAAAAAATATACATAAATGATAATAATTCAATGCTATTGTAGAAAATGTTTTGACATCACCACCTTTCTGAGTCTAAACACTGACTGCCAGGCAGAATTAATAAAGTTGACACATTTGAATGAACTTCAGATAAACAGGGCGATGTTATAACAGGTAAAGTGTGAGCACTCTTGTAGTTGAACTTGTAGGAATCATAGTGCTGAAAAGGAAGCATGATTCACCATTTAAAGTATGGATTACGCATGAGGACATAGGAATAGATGTCACTCAGGTAGAGATAGTAAAAAATTTACACAAAAGTTTAAGTTTTCCATTCCTATTCCCAATGTAGTGGAATAGGAAAGCTTCCGATTGGAGTAAATCTTATCAAGGTAAATGCAGCATATTAGCTGATAGCAGCTTTCAAGCTGATAAAAGGATAAGGTGGGCCGATTTTGGTATACGTGGAATAATACTTACTCCTTCTTAGGCAATTTTGTTTTCCATGCAACAGCTGAAACTTTTGAAATTGGAAAAAAAAAGCTGGGCACAGATTGATTTGATATTTACTGTATCTTTGCCATGAAAGGAGACAAGTGTCTGATCCTGCATGGATTCTCAGATATCACAAGATTTTGATGTAAAGTTACATTGAACAGAGAACCATGTAAAATATCTAGATAGGGTAAAAATTTCCAAATATTTGATAATGCCACATGGTAGTAGCAAAGAAACGATTTCTCATCCCTTACTGATAGGAAGAAAATTTCAGCTGTGAGTAATAAAATTAATATTCGTCAATGGTGAACAATGTTAAAGAGATACAGTTTATCTGTGATCAACTCAATGTTTTCTGAGGTCTGACTTAATATTCGTAACTTCTCTGCAGAGTTTGAATTTGTTAGTAAGTAAGGTTTAAAATGGTTTAGTTAGTTGTACATAGGCTAATACTTGTGAGCACTCGTTTGTGTGGAATAGTTCGGGAGTAACGGCTTGTCATGCTATTAGTACCTAGAATTAGTATGTTAGTAATTACACAATCCTATCTATTCAAGTAGTGATCGTGGTACAACCGGAAACGTAAGTAAAATCATCATGTAGATAGTGAATGTAATTCATGTATGCCATTTAATACGTAAGGAATGCAAGTCCAGTAAAAATGTGTAACTTGTGTAACCAAATATTTGTGTTAGTATTTCATGGCAAGTAAATAATGTACCTTGGTAAGACAATAGTTGAGTTATTATGTATTAAGACCATAGGCATTTCATGCAGTAATTAATTATTTCAACGTAAGTGCGTTAAATTCGCTTTAAATGAGGAATGTAAGTAAATAATGTCATGCAATGATATTGCGTATAATTCCTGTAATTGAGGAATGCCCGTAAGTAATGTCCATGCACGCACTGTGTGTGGGGCAACTTTAACTGTTACATACTAGTATTTCTAATGTTGAAGGTTATCTGTCATCCCTTAGAGTTTCTATCGGCAAGAGTTTACAAGTAAAAATAGGAACTTATATCAGTTTGCCACTGAGTAGTGGTCAGACCATATGTCTTAAACCATGAAAAAAATCGTAAAGAACACCATGTAAATATTCTCAAGAGTGTATATAAGATTGGCTTGGTAGTTGTTGTGTAGACATCTTTCTAAAAAGAGATGAAACACATTAAATTCAGAATACTTGGTAATTGTAGAGAATAAATCAGGTGAACTATATAAAATGTAAGGATATGGAATGGTATGGAAGGAAATGACACTACTGTTTATTTGCGTGTGTGACCGCAATTTGTGCGGTAATCATATTGTAGCAGTGTGTGTGTCCTATGCACAGGTCCTGTGCTACATGTCCTATTAACTACAGTGTGTCCTGTGTTTTTAGTATTTGGGCATTGCAATTTTTCAACTGTATCTAATCCTCTAGCTACTCGTTTTAACCTGGTCATATGGACTGTCTTTGCATGGGTATTTATAAATATGTGTATTGTTATTTTTTGTCGCATGCTCAATGGGTCGAAGACCCTGTAGGTCCTTCAAATGTAGATCTAAACTTTGATGTTATTGCTGTAATGTCCGTGAGAGTAACTACATCGACCTATAGCAATTGGGCTTTTCTGCATGTGTCTGGGTGTTGTACGTAAGTCATTTCCTCCTTGGACAATCAATAGGCGTCTGTTACCCTCATGTCTAATTTTCTAAATCAGCCACTCTAACTTAACGTAGTCTCCAAAATTATATATTTGTGCTGTGGACTCTGCTGCTAGTGAAGCAGTGTCGAGGTAGTCTTTTGTCTTGCCCAAGACCATGAAAGATAGTTGTGTTTCACTGTAACTTGTTTCAGGAAATTAAGTGTGGCAGACACTTGGGCAGTCCATTCATCCCAATGATAACTTTAAGTTTTCTAATGAACTTCAAAAGTGTATGAATCTTCCTATTGTTGTCTTTCTACCATGCCGTTGCTTGCTAGGGTGATAGCTAGTTATGTTACATTATGGTTAATGTTGAAAAATAGTTTGCTAAATTTTCAGTGAACTTTAATTGTTACTCAGTACCATTGTCTGAGAGCAATGTGGAATGTTGTATTGAATTTAAAGAAAACTTCATCCGTAAGTGTTTTAGCAACTGTTAGAGCCGTTTTGGTCATTTCAGTGGTGCCAAACCTGAAATCTAGAAAATGATCAATGGCTACTACAGTATTGACGAACCAGATTCTGTATGTGGGAGTTTTAGCAAGTCATAGATGGCTATTGTCTCCCAGGTCCTTTTAGGTGTATGGGTTAAGTAGTCAGAGGGGCAGGTTTTCCAACTGAACGCCTTATTTCCAGTCGCATTAATTGCCATTAGCTATGTGTGCAAAATATCCGGCGCATGTATTGCCAAACGTATTCTAACGTGCTTGGTGCAACATCTATTTTTACCAGGGTGCCTGCAAGGCTAGTATCTGTAAAAGGTAAATAAATCTTGGTATAGAGTGGCGAAGGTACGACTCGCTTGTACCTGGCATTTAGCGTTCCATGTCTTGTCGTGAGATATGTATCTCGCACCAACAAGGTTGCCAATGTAGCCTAAACTCGGAAGTGGGAACAGGTCTATTTT
Source organism: Chionoecetes opilio (assembly GCA_016584305.1). Classification (NCBI taxonomy): domain Eukaryota; kingdom Metazoa; phylum Arthropoda; class Malacostraca; order Decapoda; family Majidae; genus Chionoecetes; species Chionoecetes opilio. Next base: position 734,875 of record JACEEZ010024680.1, read on the forward strand.
GGCAATTGGGTATCATCTCCTGACTCCAAGGTCATTGTAGGAATATGATGGGAGCACAGAAGAATCATTTCGCTGTTCCTCCTCACTGTTGGAATAGCGCATTTTTTTGTTTTGGGGGTGGTTGTGGGTCATGTTTTGTTTGTTTGGTGTTGCGGTTACAAGCGCAATATTTCGTGGTTTAGATGAATCAGCGCACGAATTTACCTTTGCCTGGCAGATACTCAAATTTTGGCTGGAAGTCTAGGATTGTCAGGCGCCTTTGTGCTAATTGCCTGACAGTTCCTTTGAATTGCTAATTCTACTACAAGTGGCATGGCTTTTTAACAGAATATTGTACCCATAGAATTACAGATTTTAAATGCTTTATAGACCATACGACCGCCAGACGCTTCTTTATGGGTGTGGAATAGTTACGCTCTGGCGGATTGAGAGTTGTGCTGGCATAAGCTAATGCACGCCATTAACCTCTATCATCCTTGCTGCATCAGAACATCACCAAGGCCTACATCTGATGGCATCAGTGAAGAGGTAACTGACGTGTATACATAAAGCAGGACTGGGGCTGCACACAACAATTGCCTTAATTTAGAAAACTGCCTGCTCTTGTGGAGCTTCCCATGAAAATTCTACATCATTCTTTAGAGATGTAAAAAAGTGGACGTTGCAGTTGTGATAATCCATGATAGTATTGTCTATAAAAACCAATGAGGCCCAAAAAACCTTCTTATGGCTTTTTACATTTTTAGGTGTTGGAACATTTATCTTGCATCTCCCTTTGACGTGTAGTATGTAAACTATTTGGCATCCAAAACTGACCCAAGAAGAGAAATTTGTTTCCTCATGTGGAATATTTTTGTTAGTTATAACCTTCAAATTAGGGCATCTTTGAGTTTCGAAGTCCCTGTCTATTGTTTTCATTGATAATTTGTGTCTGGGGTTACAAATGACTATGTCGTCCAGGAATGCACAAACTGTATCTCCTAGTAATTCTGAGTACAACAGTGTTGATTAGATACTGGAAAAGCAGTGGGTGCCTTGCTATTGCCAAATGTAGTTTTTTTAAAGCGTAATGGCCTATGAGTAATGAACGCTGTTGAGTATCCCGTTAAATACTTCATTGTAATGGACCTCCAGTATCCACTTGACAAGGTCCAGTGTTGAGACACCTTGTACTTATCGGCCTATGAGTCTCAGAATATCCTGCATAACGGTAAAGGTATACCTGTAACTTGACAAACATCCTTTAGGCGCAGGGGGATAGTCTACGACCGGTCGCCATCGCCTGTTTTCTAAGTATAAAAATAATGGAAAATTCCATGGGCTGTTGGATGGTTCATAACAATCATCTCTCTAACTTTTCTTAACCATACCAATCAAGTATAGACCTTTGTATAGTGGGGTAATCTATATGCAGAATGTAGATTTGTTGTGTAGAGGTTAGCAAAGGGAATGTGATGAGTAATAAGGGTTTGTCGACCTAAAGAATCACCTGTATAATGACATTTGTATCTGAATTTGCGCATTAGTACTTGCATAGTGCTTGTTTTAACTCAGAAATCCAGATCACTATAAGACGGACTTGAGTGCATCTGTACACACTTGTGGCACATCAGTGGTAGGTCTTCCAGATGATAAAATGGACCACTGTCACAGTCGCAATCAGACCTATGCGCGCTGGTGTGGACTATCTAATCTGCTAAGTCGTTCGTATGCGCAACTTTTGAGTGCATGGTGACTTATTATAATGTACATTGTTAGCTAATGCCCTTGTTGTTAACACGGCACACTACTGATTCAGAAATAGTCTTCATATGTACTGAGTCACTCAAACTAATAGCCTCGCATTCATCATTCACACTGGGCAAGTTTCAGAGATCACCAATAAGAGATTCGCGACCGTTTTGAGTGAAACGTCTCCACTAGACAGCCACGATCCTCTAGAATCTTGCGAGAAAGACAGAACGTCGGGTAAGAACAGAAGCATGTTCAGTGTTACACGGTGAATTTTATTTCAATCGTAGCTTCACCGCTGATGGCCGCGGTTGGCGCACGCTAGTTAATTCGATTTACTTTAACAATTTCAGGGTTGTATCCATTGCAGAATAAAGTGTCAGCACTGGGAAGGATTTTAGATTTCGGGTTATATTTTCCACATACCTAATCCGTGTAAGAGTGTAACAAACTTCAATGCATTCCTCTCGCATTGTGATATACCTATCGAGTTCAGCAGGGCATGATAATCCTTTTGAAATATGGAAACAGATACGGGGGTTGCAGCACGAATTCCTTCAGAGTTTTTAGTTAGAGCCATACTTTACCAATGAGGCAATTTTCTATGCAATCTAAACCTGTCAGTCTGATAGATCAGAGGTTCTAAGAATAGGCAGCTTTCGTTTGCTTACTTTATGCATTCGGTGTATCTATGTACATAATATTTGCGTCCTGCTACCTGTGTGGCATAAAAGCAGTTAATTGCTTGTCCTTGTGTTATGTGGGCCTTATAGGCATATATGTTTACCCTATATGTTTACTTCCTGCCGTACTTTCTATACTAACATCTCTTTTAAATATGAATATATTTAAACTAATTTTAGTGATGAATGTCCATGTATAATGATGTGACACGCCTTACCACTTCATCACATCACCAAGGGCACACACCACCTTACCACAGAACTGACGCCAGCGCATGCATCCCTCTGGTGGACACACGCACGCAACCTGGCCACACCCCAAAACTGCCACCCCGACAAGCTGACTCCGCCTGGCTGGTACCGTCCGAGGGCGACAGACACGCTTGTGTGTGGTGGTGTGTGTCTGAACAATCTGTGTTAGTTGATTGTGTGGCACTGTAGATTTTCAGGTACTCGATTAGACGTTTTATTCTTCAATAACGGTCAGCCTGTTCAATTGGTTTTTATTGAATAATACTATATATCAGGACAACCTGTGGTTTGAATTACCCTCCGTTCGGGTTCCCTTCTCTACACTTGTCCAAGAGAGATTATATGGATTTATATTCATACGTCTTTGGGACAATATGACCCCACGATGGGTAACAGACTTGTTCTCATGGGGGGAGGGGGGCTGTCCAAGATGAGAGGCCGCTCACAACGTTAACGACGTAACCATCCATCTCTCTGAAACTCACTGCCCTTATTATTTCATGTCCATACTCATGCCAAATCTTTTCTTCACTTGTCCAAAATTTCCTCATCAACATAGAAAACGAAAAATATCAAATCTTTTATGAATCAAACTCCTCTCGTGGACTGTCTTGCATCTATCTAAATACATATGTAACCATTTCTTCTTCCATCTTTCCTCCTATGTTTCTCCCGGATGACTCCACAGCTGTCTCATCTATTTCTAAAGCTGAATTATTTGCCGCAAGCCTTTGCCTGAAAATTCCACTCTCGTTGATGAAGGCCTTGGTTCCTCCTTCTCCTCACCCTCTGCTATATTATGCCTGCTATACAATTCCTTCGTAATGCTCTTTTACTTGCTTTGTCTGACCCTGATCCTCGGAAGGCTTATGGTCCTGACGAAATTCCTCTTTATTTGTTCTCAACAACTGGGCTTCTGTGCTGCACCCGTCCGGGTCAAACTTTTCGTCTTTGTCTATCTACTTCCACCATTCGTTCTTGCTGAGTTTGCTCACATCAACGTGTTCTTAAGAAGGGTCACCGTTATGATCCTTCAACTACGTCCTAAGCTGTGACTTCTCGCCTCATTAATCGAAGCTTTTAAATATATACTTATTAAAAGATTCTTAATGGGGACCGCCACCGCAAGATAGTATTGCAAATTAATGACACATACAAAATAAATATGTTTAAGTCATAAGATGGTGGCTGTGGCCTGGGCAACAACACTGGCAAATAGTTTTTCCCAAATAATGATATTTAAAAGGATTTCAACCCCCCCGCCCCCCCCCCCCGCCCACGCGAGAGCCCACGCCCTTGTTTGTTACATCAGTTTTGCAATAAAATATCCAATTATGAAGGGCTATTTTTGAGTTTCCTGATGGCATTTCAATGATGACTTATTTGACTGGCAATCCGTGTCAGAACGTAAGCAGTTCCCGGGAGCGCATCAGAGCTAGTGGCTTTGTTGCCGCTATAAGGAAGGGTACTGTCGCAGTACCTTGGCGTTGAGTTTCCAAGCCTCACAATAACAGCCTTATTGAGTCAGGAACCCGCTTAACACACACCAAAAACACAGAAAAACGAAAAAGAAAGTTATTCGGAACAATACAGAAACCCACCTGGTAGTTCTGAAAAGAGTGCCTCAAACCTGGCAAGCAAGTAGATCCTTCCTTGGTTGAGCTAATATCCTGCCCTGCAGGGAGGGACCAGGAGTTGTTACTGCGAACCATTCATAATAACCTCAAAATATATGGTACCCTATGGTCCAAAATCTTATAAGGTTTACTGACGTACACGTAGTCAAACACGATAAAAAAAGAATGTTTTTACGGCTTGTTTCTGGAAAAAACTTAAGAGCTTTTCCTAAACAATTCATCTCTACCTCCTCATTTTTTATCCATTTTTTTACACTTTTGAGGGATCCTGGATACTGGATAAAAAACGAGAAACTGTGGTGGACATTTTATGTCTATTTCAAAGAGAACATGGTAAAAACACTAGTGTTTTTCAACTTAGTTCTTGGAGAAAAAAATCAATATTTGAGAATATTTTTTTTCTCGGTGATGACGAAAGACATAAAAAAAACACCATACTTTTTTTGTAAGTACGAAGATTTAATGGCTAAAAAATAAAATAAATACATCAATAATCCCAAGAGTTGAAAGCATTTAACCCCCCTAATTTTCCTCTCTTTTTTTTTTTTTTTTATTTGGCTACAAAACTATCAAAAAGCTCTCGGAATGAAACTTATGTTTTAAAGTATTAACTTATCCCTTAATACTCATTAAATTTGCAGCAAGATCCATCAGTAAACAGATTTAGTGCGGCGGTCCCTTAGCGATTCTATCTGCTTCAATCTTCTATCTGATCGGCAGTTCGGTTCCGTCAAGGGCGATTTATTGGTGGCTAGCTTTTCCTAACTTGAATCTTGGTCTTCACACCCTTAGGGGGTCGGTGTAACTTTTGTGTTGCCCTTGACAATATCATAAGCTTGTGATAGAATCTGGCACAAATCTTTAATTTTTTCCTAGACTACCTCATTTGATACATTTCTTTATATCTGCACCTTCCAACGTAAATTTCTTTCAAACCCTTATATTTCGCTACGGTAGGACGTAACCAGTAAGTGTTCCTCAGGTTCTATCCTATCCTTTCATTGTGATAGGACCATGCATTGCCCATGCACCTCTTTCAGTGAGCTGGTTCAGGAATTGAGGGACTGGATTTCCAGTTCCCGCATCCAAAATGCAACGTGGACTTGGTGTCATTCCTTGTCACAAATCCTCCTGCTTTGGGGATGATGATATAGAAGCTGAAGCTTGAACCACCAGTTCTCAGCCACTAAGATGAGCATTTTCAAGAACTTGAAGATTAATGGATCAGGAATTATGTGTAGTCATCCAAAGTGTTTAACTGTGTCCATCGAATTTACCCATTTTTTGGCATTAGTTCTTGTTTTTTGACACATTTAAAAACGTTAAAGCCCCAAAATAACAATTACCAACAATTTTGGTCACCGCATCAAAACGATTGGAATGTGTTGAGTATAGGTAAGTATGAGATGCAGGGAGCCGGCTAATAATTTAATGCCACTCGCGTCCTGTCTTCGTTATAATAAACTCAAGTCTTGTCCTTTCGTCCGGCTTCCACTATAATCGCCTTATAACGTCTTTAGCCTCATGAAAACTGCTGAATCCTAGAGCGTTTTTATGCAGGAGAATGTTAATAGTATCCTTATGGCTCTTATATACGACAGGTGAGGATTCTCAGGTGGGTATACCTGCTGTGGTTACCGTGATGCGTAACGCCGAGAAGAAGCTGGCTGAATACGCCCTTTCGGTGTGTTCGTAAGGTCATGTGCCAACATCCTTAATCAATCTTATCTCTCACTGTGACTCACTCGTCACGATTGTCGGTCTAAGCTTCGCTCACTTGTTTCAATGCTTTTCCACAATACCATCGTTCTTGGTTCACTCCCTATACGTGTTATTAGTATAATACTCGTCCAATTACCTTAAGGCACACTTACCTGACTTATCCGTTATCTTATCCTCACTGCTGCACCATTTTTATGTTACCATTTTCTATCTTGATTTTTTAGGTAACAGGTTCACCGAAAGAACTTACAGTCACTGACACTGTTGGTGTTGATTGCCAAACGAATGACTATCCTGAGAGGCGGTGTATCTTGCTATCCCTGCTAGAATGTGCATCTAAAGTGGTAGTGAATAAATGTGGTCGAGCAGTTTTTAAGTAGGCTTGCTGATTGAAGTAATGTAAAGTATTGTAAGTGCCATGAATTGAGTTAGACAATATACTATTATAGATATATGTTATATTTCTATATATATATTATATCTTATCATATATGATATATATATATAATATATATATCATAGATATAGATATATATCTACATATTATATATTATATATATATGATAATAATTTGACATCTTACTCTATATATATATATATAGCTATATATATATATTCTAAAATCTAGTATCTCTATGCTATATATATCTATATTATCTATTATATATATAATAATACTATATATATAGTATATATCTATATATATATATATAATATAGATATAATGTATATATATATATATATATATATATCTATATATATATAATATATATAGATAATATATCATATATTACTACTGCAAAGGTTGAACAATACAAAGGTCACGGGTTCTTACAAACGGCTCACAGAAACTAATGTCTTGTAGACGCCAGGCACGATTAACATCGTAACAATCCACACACGACATACACAGGTGTGTGTGTGACACACAGAACTCTCAAAAGATTCTACTTATGGGAGCGCTGGGTCGCGTCTCCGATGGCTTCTGCCTCCTTCCTGCCTCTCGGCGTTTTACATATAGGTCAGTTTTCATTGTGAAATAGTTGTTTACACAGGAACTCTGACGCGTGGAATAAGAAAGGTCCCGCTCGATAGTTCACATAGGTAATGACTCACGACACCACCCACGTTTAGCTGTGTATGGTCCAGGTGTGTCAATGCTTCTCACTAAGATGAAGTGGCAATTACCACATCAATCATCATTGGGGGGCCTTAACCGAGGTGCGCGTCGCCTCGCCCACCCTACGTCGCCCTGCCCGGGGGTCCCCGCGCGAGTTTCCCATTGCAGGCTCCTTTCCCATATCGCAAGCAGCTCTCGACAGAAACATCACTGCCCGAGCCCGGTCTTATGGGCGCCCCCTTGGCCTCCTCCACGCTGGTTGCAATCTCTACAGATAACAACCCATGAGAAGGATCGGTTTCAGGGTAGCGTGCCCATTGCCTCATATAGCCGAAGCTGGCGCTGACGGACTATTCAGGTAATAGGCCTCGATTCATTCTCACGGTGCAATCTCTGATTTGACACGTACTCACCCAGCCGATAACCCCATGATTCTGCTAAGACACTTATTACCAAGGCATTGATTCGCTCTTACAAGTCATCTATTTAGTGGTCCATTCTCTCAACCATAAGAGTAGTCAGGATCACAGCGATTTTGAAGATCCGGATCTTGTCCTCCTGCAACAGGTACCGCACACGCCAAATACTCCCGCTGAGCGAGTCCTAAACACCGTGGGCTATGGTCCATCCCGCCGTAAGACTTCTTGACGTGAACCCCGTCATTTGGACTGCGCTACCAGTATTAAATTTTCCAAGATCTCAATGTCCTCGCCACACGCATGAACAGACTGTACTGCTTCATCTAGTAAGTCTCCAAGCACCTGACCTTGGTCTTGAGCCAGGAGACCTCAAGTCCCAAAGGCTTTGCCTCCTCGTGCAGCGCCTCGAGAGCCATCACCAGGACCTCCAGCGACTCAGCAAAGATTACTGCATCATCGGCAAAAACAAGATCAGTGATCTTAGTGTTGCCGAGGGATGCTCCACAATCACTTTGATCTACAAACCTTGTCCAATACCCAGTCCATACAAGCG
>JACEEZ010024680.1:747991-752605 GCA_016584305.1 Chionoecetes opilio
TTGTGTGTGTGTGTGGTGTGTGTGTGTGGGTGTGTGTGTGTTGTGGTGTGTGTTGTTGTGTTTGGGTGTGTGTGGTGTGTGTGTGGTGGTGTGTGTGTGTTTTGGGTGTGGTGTGATAAGCAGTGTGTGGGCCAGAGGTACTCAAATTCACTGGACGGGGGCGCATGTTATATCTTGGACCGGCGGCGCAGCAGCTATTAATATATATATATATATATATATATATATAAATTTTATATAAATATATAATATATATATATAAATATTATATATATATTTTAAAATAAAAATATATATTAAAAAGGGAATGGAAAAAGGAAAAATAATGTGTAAAAAAAACTACTGACAGGCAACACGGTGCCTCCCTGGAGTTGCTACCCGCTCTTGTTAGGGGGACAGTGAAGAACACTTCTTTTCCCTTTTCGCAGCCAGCATTTTTTCCCCTTTTTCTTAGGTTTTTTTTTGTGAGGCTGAGAATCCCAGTTCAACAGATATAGGTTAAAAATTGCAAGGTTTTTTCTGGGCCCTTTTGGATATATGTGGGTGTTCGTTTCCATTTGAATCCAGAAACTTTTAATGTTTTCCCAATATTGCAGTTTTATGTGGGGGTCATTACGATTTTGATTAGTTTTCTTCTTCAAAGATGTAAGTTGGGGTGCTTAAGGGATTGTGAACGAAGGGATTTTACCCATCATAATTTTCAACAGAATATTGGGGAAATTTTTTTCAGCCCTTCCTAGGTTTCAAGGGGCTTTAATGAGTGGAAAATGTTGTATTTTTTAGCTTCAGAAACTTTTGAAAAATGCAATTTTGCCTTCACTCCCCCTTTCTTTCCCCGACCCTAATTATTTCTCCCAAAGGCTTTCTTTTGTCAGATGAGTTACCATTTTTTCATTTCTTTTTGCATATTGCATTAACCTTTTTCAGATTTTTAAATATGTCTGCAAGTAGCATAGTTTTGCACTTCAAATTTCATCAGGAAGTAATTCGCAGAATCAGTTTTTTTCCAAAGGGGAAAGAAAAAGGGGATTTTTCCCCTTCAGGGCATGCACCGGGGTAACACTTGCCCCTTGATAACCACCCGGGCTTCTGTTGGGGAGAAGACCTTTGGAGGAGATCCCCTTTTTTCCATACATGGAAAAAGTCTTTATGTTTGGTCGCTTTTTAAAAAAAGTTTTCCTTTTTACAACACATCAAGAACAAAATTTAATTCTCGTCCGAGGGTTTGCAACAAGAGCTTAGGGCAAAAACAAAGGGGAGTAATCAAAAGGGTTCTCCTTCTTGAATAAGGACACAAAAAACCCTTTTACCCATCCCACCATGGATGGACAGCCTTCTGGCAAATTCCCACACATAATTTTCCTGACAAGTCCCTTTTTTTCAAGTATTCTGCACTGTGGGAAAAAATCTCCGTCCCGTGGGTTTTCACCAGTTTTTTGCGCATAGAAATGTTCATTATTTTGTTTTCAGCAAAATAACAGATGAACACTAGTAACTGAGGTTTTCCTCCCAAAGTCTGTTGATTTATCGCTTTTAAAGCATACATTTTTTCCTTTCACGAGTTCCACACATTTTTTTTAAATCAAACGACATGCCTTTATTTTGTCTACCATCGTGTCGTTTGAGAGGGGGAATTTTTTTACTTTTTTCAGCCCACCCCAAACAAGTTTTCAAACAACACAGCAAGCTGGGAAAGGGAAATATGACTCGCAATTGAAAAGGGGTTTCATTTTTTTGCGTATGCTTACCACAAAAAAAGTTGCTTTGTGCCCTTTTTTGCCCCTTCACCCTTTTTTTAAACCCCAAGCCTTGTGTTTTTTATCTTTCAAGAGTTTTTAAAGTATTCGATAGGGTTCTGAGGGGGTACTATGTTTTTTTGTAAATGTCTCTTCATTTTTTATAAGAATCATAGATCATTTTTATAGCTCAAAGCCGCAAAAAAATACATTTGGGTTTTTACCATTTTTATCATCACGCAAGTGAAAACCCAAGTCCCAAAATAATGTCGTTAGCGGGGAAATGACTTTACTGCGGTTACTTTTGCTGGGAGGTGTCGTTTTGACCACGCTCAGACCTGGATGACAAAAAACCCCTTTTTAACTGCACTTTCTTGCCGCTCGGACCTGACGACTACGGTCACTTTCAAATGGCACTTCACTTTTTCCCGACGGACCTGTACGATATGCTCATTTTTAAATGTCACTTTATTTTCTTACTTTTCCCCACAGGGTTGGACGAGAGGATCACTTTTAACAGTTTTTACTGTTACTTGCCTTGGGGCCCCCGAACATTTAGTTTTGATCAGATAAACCGGGGCGCTTTTACTGCTATTGCCTTAAGTACACTTTCGCTTTTTTAAAGAGGGGACTTTCCCCTTTTTTTAAACTTGGACCTCATTACACCACAACAGCGTACTTTTTGAGGGGTCAGGGCCCCTGACCACGGGAGGTGCTACCCAAAAGCTTGCCTACGTGTGTTGGGAAAATACATGTTTTTTATCGATCGGGGTTCCCTAAATCAGTAAACAGTCAAAATGCATAAAGCTAGAATACGTAGCATCAGTTTTTATTCATATCCTTTTTTCCCTTTTTTATGTCGCTAAAAAATTTACATGAAGCGTGATAAAATAGTAAGTTGGGAACTCGAACACCCGCGGGTGCGGGTCGATGGACAGTACGGTACAGTACTGTTTAACACGTATTTGGTGGAAACGGGAAGTATTTTTTTTAAGCATGAATAACTTATATATTTATTTTCCCATTTTTACTTATCCATCTACCAAAGTCTTATAATATTTTTAAAAGACCTTGCATTACTGCCTAGTTTCATATTAACCATTCATTTAAGATTTTCCATTCAAAATAAAAAAAAAAAAAACAACCTCAAAACGCAAAAACCCCTATTTTTGAAAAAATTTCGCGGCGCACCTAGGGGATTCCCCCGGCGACAAGTGCGCCGGGCGCAATTTTTAGGGAAACATGGGGTAGGGTGTAGGGGTAGGGTGAGGCAGGGGGTGGATGGGGGGGGGGCAGGTGGGGGTGGGGGAGGCAGGGGGTGGGGCTGGGTGAGGAGGCGGTGGTCTGGGGTGAGGCAGGCGTGGGGCTGGGGTGAGACAAGCGTGGGGCGGGTTGAGGCAGGCGTTGGGCTGGGGTGGGGCAGGCGTGGGGTGGGGTAAAGAAAGCGTGTGACTGGGGGGAGGCAGGGTGGGGCTGGGGTGGGCAGGCGTGGGACTGGGGTGAGGCAGGCGTTGGCGGGGGTGAGGCAGGGTGGGGGCTGGGGTGAGACAAGCGGGGCTGGGGGAGGCAGGCTACGGTGGTGGAGGTGGTTACCCCGAGGCATTTTGACTAGGGCCAACGACAGCAAAAACACGTTTGTAGTTTGCACTCAACATTGTTGTCTAATATATACTACTATACTACAAATATCAATACATGGGTCGAAGGGCCACAAGCACTTGTCTAATATACTATAGGAGTAGCCGTGGTGTCTGTGTGTGTGTCGGGTCTGTTTTGGGTAGCGAAAACTGTAAATTGAATTTTTGATGAGAATGGGCGAAAAAAATCGCAAAAAATCGTAGGGGGGAAGCGGCTTGGTCCCATGTCGTTTGAAAAATTTTGTAAAGGGGATTTATGGGCTAAAACACTACAGGAGTTTTAGATTACAGGTAAGACTCTGCGGAAAGTCTTTTTGTATTCCACAAAATCAGTAGACTTATGGCGTTTATGTGCGCGTGTGAGTGTGTGTTGGATTCACACGGAACATAAAAAGGGTTGGAATCACACGGAACGTGGTCTACCCTGAGGCACTTAGACCAGGACCAACGACAGCAACAACACGATTGGAGTTTGCAATCACATGTTGTCTTTAAAATATACAACTTTTCTACAAGCATCAATACATGGGGAGGGGGTAGCGGAATGGTTAGCGTCTCCGACTGGCGTTCTCGGGACCCGAGTTCGATCCCCGAAGAAACCTAAAACCTTCTGCACCGTCGAGTGGGCCCAAAAACACCCACATGCCCTGCCATTAACTCTACCTTCGATTGCGAGTGCATCGGAGGACACAGGGGGCGGCATGAGCTCTACAGGCGTACTAAAAATCCTGCCTGCGCCACCACGGGCGAGGACCAACCATTCCTACCATTCGAGCCCTGGGTCAACACTGCCTACAGGCGCTATAGGGACAAAATGTAAAAAAAAAAAAAAAAAAAAAAAAAACATGGGTCCGAAGGACCCACAAGCACTTGTAATATACTATAGCAGTAGCCATGTGTCTTTTCCAGGGCAGACCCAAAAGCTAAGTGTTCAAACACGGCCAAATCACGTCAGCCTGTCAAGGGTGACAGTGCTGATGCCGTCGAGTGTTGGCGCCCGTGGGAAACACACGGAACGTGGTTCTACCCCGAGGCAGTTCGACCAGTGACCATCGACAGCACTTGGAGTTTGCACTCACATTGTTTTCTAATATATACTACTACTACAAGCATCAATACATGGGTCCGAAGGGCCCACAAAACTTGTCTAATATACTATAGGGGAAAAGCTTTTCTGTCTGTCTGCTGTTTTTGGGTAGCCGTAAACTGTAAATCAATTTGATGGAGGTTAGGTCAAAAAT
>JACEEZ010024681.1:0-31219 GCA_016584305.1 Chionoecetes opilio
GAAAATTGCTGAATGCAAATCTAAGAGAGAACATTGAACTGCATATGAATTTATAAATGAATGCCTAATGATACCGTGTCAATGCATATCAACAGCTGAAGAACCTTTGTTCCACATGCCGCAAACAATAGGGGCATTGTATACCTGTTTCTTATAGCAACACAGGAAGTGACTTTTTACAAACTAATTTAGAACAGCAAGTTTATTACTGATGTTCTAAAATTAAAATGTCAAAAAAAGTGATCGAAGTTAGTGGTAAAGTGATCGGATGGAGCTGCCGTACCATTAAGTCCGATCACTTGATGAAACCTCGTATAAAGCAAAAATTACATTATTTAGGAATATATATTTATATATTTTTAGAACAAAACAAAAACAAAACCTCACCTGGCTATTTAACTTAATCTACATATCTTCAGAAATTTCCTTAAAAAACAGTTCCTTAGATTTTGCGTTTCCTTGGAAATTTCCTTTTCATGCCTACATTTCTTTAAATAAGGACATTTCCTTGAAAGTGGAAACACTGGTTCACTATAACATCAGAGTTGTCAGATAGTTGGGTGGGTTTATGGCCAAATTAACTGATAAAAAAGTATTTACACTTTTATATTCTGAGTATTTGAATACTCATTAAAGTATTTAAATACGTGAAAACCAATGTATTTATAAATACAGTTCTAAATACACAATTTATTTAAATACAAATGTATTTAGATACTGCCCAGCTCTGTGTGTGTGACCACTTTTCTTGTGTTTACACAATTTTTCGTATGCGTAAGAGTAATTACCAAGGGGATTCAAACTAATGGAACTAGTCAATAGGTTTAACGCAGCTAAAAACCAGTGTAGGACATCCCCCCTCCCCTGACACATTGCCCCCTGGACATGATTTATCCCTTGTGGACATTATCCCCTCTCGGTGTATACAGAGCTGGGCACTAAATACATTAATTGTATTTAAATACTAAATACATGGGAGAAATTTATTTAAATACTAAATACTAAATACATCAATTGTATTTAAATACATTTGTAAATACATTTTAAATACACACATTTTAACATGTCCGAAAAAAATGGATTTCCTTAGGATTTCCTTAGATTTTGGGTTTCCTTAGAAATTTCCTTCTCAGGCCTAAATTTCCTTGAAATCAGGACATTTCCTTGCCAGTGGAAACACTGGTTCACTGTAACATCAGGGTTGCCAGATAGTTGGGCGGGTTTATTGCCAAATTAACTGTGAAAAAAGTATTTAAATTTAAATGTATTTAGATACTCATAAAAGTATTTAAATACTGTATTTAAATACATGACAACCAATGTATTTATAAATACATTTCTAAATACACAAATGTATATAAATACGTATTTAAATACAATTGTATTTAAATACTGCCCAGCTCGGAGTGTATATGATTGCACTGTGCATAGACCACTATATCTCTGGACTGTTCACGCGACAATGTTTTGAAATTGCCAGGCTGCAAAGCGGCCCGCGGCCCGCCCGACAAAGAGATATAGTGGTCTATGGACTATCTTATAGACTGGTTTCATCAGTATATATGATATACTGTAATCTTCGTAAATGTTTATTCTATAATATTATCAAATAAAAAACAGTAAAACACGCTAAAGAATGCCATTACGAGACTCTGAAGAAATACCTCCTCCTCCCCCAGGCCGAATTCCCTTATACGTGGCATGATCTTCTTATGACAGTGTTCCCTCAGCGACTGCCAGGTGTGGTAATGTAAATATTCACACCTGGCAGACATCTCCTGCCACATTACATTGCCGCGGACCCTCCCGTGCCAAGCGTGTCGGGTGATGAAATCCAGGATGGCTTCCTCCTCGGCCCGGGTAAAGGCGCACCTGGTGACTTTTCTGGGCGCTCTCTCAGGGACCCGTGGGAAGTTGCTGCGGAACCAGGCCCGGGCGTCGCCATCCCGCAGGTAGTGGTGGAGGTCCCTGAGGAGCATCTTCAGAAAGCGCCCCTCGAGGGAGTTCCAGGAACGCCTGGTCTGTAGATATCCCCGCATTGCCCCAAATAAGGCCTTGCGATGGCGGTAATGATCATAGTTGTAATTTTCGAGAAATTATATAATTTGCTGGTCCTCCTCAGGCGTGTATCTAGCGCCGACGTCTCCTCCCTTGCCCTTCACGTTTTGGTGGGGGCGGGGGCCCCCTTTCCTCCTCCCTTGCTCCCGCTGGAAATGATAAATTGTTTATGAATCCCCCCTCCCCCCAAAAGGCATAAATTTCCCTGCATAAAGGGGTTTTCCCCGGCCCGCCATGCCTGGGAGGAACCCCTGTTTGGGGGGTGCCGCTTCAGGGGGGGGAAGGGCCAAACCCAAAAAAAGGGCACGCGGGCGGGGGAGAAATTTTTGGGGCAGGGGGGAAGGCAGGCATGGGGTTGGAATGAAAAACCGGGGGTTCTTGGGGGGGTTGTTTTTAGTGCGGGCCAGGAGCCTTGGGGGGAACCCCTTGTTTTGCAGAAGGACTTGCAGGGGCCCGGGATGAAGACCGGACCTCCTCCTCCCCCGGGCCCGAATTCCCTTTTTAAAAACGTGGAAATAAATTCTTTTTGGGGCGGGAAGGAAAAATTCTTTTTCCCTTTTCCCCCTATAATCAAGGGGCAAACCCGTAGATCTGCCCCAAATTTGGTTTTAGTTTGAACCAAGTTAAAAAAGGAAAGGATTATTTTTAAAAGTTAATTTTTTTATACTTTTTTTGATTTTAAAAAGGGATAAGCTAAGTAATTTTTGATTTCAATTAAAATCATTTTTTTCCCCCACCGATGCCTGTAAAGTAAAAAGGGGGAACCCCCACTTTTTGGGTTTAGACAGAACTCCCTATTTAAAAAAAATTTAAAAGCAGTCCCTTTTTAGACAAGCCCCACCCCCCTCGTGCCATCAATCCCTGGGGACAGACTCTTTCCCTTCCCTCCCCCAGAAATTGTCTGCCCAAGCTCATCTAGTTTGCCCGAGTGGAGGAGGCCAGGCCCCACCAACCTAAAAAAATAAAAAAAATTTATTTCTCCCAAAAAAAAAAAGGAAGAAGAAAAAAAAATTTTAAAAATTTTATAATTTTCCATGTTAGGGGTTATGATCCCTCTTTTCAAAACATCACTTTAATCTTTGCTAGTGTTGTACAGTTTTTCAATAATAAATAAAATCACCAGCTGCATCTAAAAATTTGCTTTTAATAAACCTATAAAATTTTCCTTTAAAATGAAGGTTTTTTTTATTTTTCACATTTTGATCCAAAATTTTCTCCATGCAAGACAATTTTTTGGGGTTGAAAAAAAGTCTTGTCCTATTGCTGTCATTTAAAATTGATATAAACAAACCCCCTTTGCATATAAACAAAGCCCCTTTAAACCAAAAAAAAAGGGAAAAAAAAACAAAATGGTGATATAATATTTTTTAGTTTCTACACCATGGTTTTTCCTGGAAAATTTTTCCAGTAATGCACCCGTCCCCCAAGCGGGGGGCCCTTTCCCCGATTTTGGGGAAAAATGACCTTTTTAATTTTGGGGCGAAATGTACATTTTTTTTTTTCCCCCCCGAAAACCCCTGCAAATTTTCCCCTTTTACATAAAATTTTCTTTTAAATTTAAAAAATTTTTGTGAAATTTTAAAAAAAGGGCGGTTTTCTGAGAAACAAAAAAATGGGTACCAAAAAATTGAGCTATGTACTACCTTTTAGAACAAAGAGTACTTCCCAATTTTTATTTTGGGTACTCCTTGTTTTGCGGCGGGCCTTTGGTCGGATTTTGCCCGAGAGGGTTTTAAACCCCAACCGCTTTAGGCCCTTTCCTTTCCCTTGGAACCCCCCTTTCCCTTGTAGTGCCCCATTGATAAAGATCCGGGGATGGTGTCCCCATATACCCACCCTTAGCCCTTTTGAAACCCCGGGGGCTTTTTTGGAAGCCCCTTTTTTAATATATACATATTGTTTTCTGTCCAGCGGGGAACCAAAAAGGAAGGACCCCCCTCCGTCCTTTTCCTTTTCCCTTTTGGCCCGCTTAGGTGCCCCACCCTGAGGCTTTCCATCGTAATTTACAAAAAATACCCTTCGAATTTTTTCTGTTGCCTTTTTTTTTACACTTGAGTTTTTTTTTACATGCTCTTAAAACGGGATTACATCCTGAAGGATTTTTTTCCCCGGGAAAGGGGTTTTACTTTTTTACTCCCTCGGGTCACTATCCAAATATTTTTTATTGACATGGGAAAAAATTTTAAAAACCCCATAAAACGCATTTAAATTTACCCAATATATCACTTTTAAAATACTTTTGAAGAAAACACCCCCGCTATTTTTTTCCCAGACGCCATAATAAAAAATTTTGTCCCTGGGGTTTCCAAAACTTATGAAAAATGGCGTATGAAAAAAATTTTTATCTTTCCCCAAGAGTTATGAAAAAATATTTTTTAAAAGCTTTTAAAAATTTTTTTGGTAATACCGGTCCGGGGCCCACCCTGTTGAAATCTGGTTTTTTTTACACCCAAAATTTTTTTCTCGTAGTTTAATACGCTTTTTTGAGATATTAGGGAATCATTGTTTCCCCTTTTATTTTTCCGCACCCTTTTCGTAAAAACACCCAAGGCAAACCTTTTTTTTTTTTTTTCTTTAGAGAACAATGGCGTTTTCGCGCTTCGCCCTCTCATTTTTCCGTCTAAAGAGATTGCCCTCGCGTGCGAGCCCCTCCTAAAAGTCGTTAGGGGGAAACCTTGATGAAAACCAAAAAAGTTTTTTGACCCACCCTAAATTTATTTAACTTAGTATTTTTTTAAATTAAATATTTCACACCTTTTTGCCCCCTTTTAGGTTTTTAAATTTCCTTAGGCCTCAGGTGGTTTGGCCTTTTTAGGTTTATTTTTTTAAAAGTCTGAAGGGGGGCGGGCCCCCTCCCCTCGTGGTGCCCGCGGGCGGGAATTTGTTGAGACACATGTAATTAATTAAAGGTTTTATGCTTCCCCCTGGGGGCCCCTCGGGCCCATTTTCAGTCGGGGGGAAAAATTTGGGGGGCCCCAGCATGGGGGTGTCTTCGGCTACTTTTACGCCGGAAAAAAAAGAAAGCTCCTGGCAGTTTTAAACTAGAGCAGGGGGTTTTTTCTTAACCCTTGGGGTACCCTTACCACCGGGGGGAAAACAAAACCCTTTTTACCCTGGGGGAAACGAACATGCTGACCAAAAATTTAAATATCATTTTTTATAAGGGGGGCCTGGAATTATATATTTAAAAATTTTTTGGTCTGCCCTTTTCTGTCCCCCCTTTGCATCATTTTGTGAAAAAAATTAAAGTCTAAACCTAGGGGTTCCTTTTTCCCAGGGAAAAGTGAGGTGGCCCTCACTTACTACTTACACGTGTCTTCGAACTACCCCGAAGAAACCAAGAGGTTTTTTTAAAAAATCGGGGGCAGTGACATTGCGGGCCCCATTTTTAAAAACAGGGATTTTTCATTTTGTCCTTACCCAAAACCTGACAGGGGGTTTCACGCATTTTAAAACGATTTTTAAACCCTATCCTTCCAAAGGGAAGAATGCTGAACGGGAAAACCCTTCAGAGAAGTTATTTCCCCTTTACCCAAAAATTTTCCCAATTTGGATTTGGGGCATTGAAAAAGGGAATTTTTTTGTTAATTTTTTTTTTTCCCTTTTCTTTGATAAAGCTTTTTTGCAGAGGAAGTGCCCCTCGTTACTGAAGTAAAAAGGAGCTTTGAAAAGGGTGTTTCCCCCAACCCCCTTGGGCAGGGAAAACCTTTAAACCAGGGGAAAAGGGGTTTTCGTGGCACAGAGATGGATAGGGGAAACCCCATATAAATTTTTCAACCTGGTTTCCATTTTTAAAAAGTAATATTTTTAAAAGATGATCTTGTTGACTGCGGGCCCCAAAAAACCCGAACCCAAAATGCAGCTAGATATGTTTTTTGGTTTTTCACAACTAAAAAACCTTCCCCATTGCAAAAGCCTCTGGAGGTCAATTGGCCATTTGAAACCACTTTTCTTATGCTTTTTTTTTCCCCAACACCTACCCTCAAAAAAAAGGTTAGGAACCTCTGGATGCAAGTGACAACATGCGTGGGGGCACTTGGGGAACCTCTTTTTTCAACCCATCAAAATTAAAAATGAAACCCAACAAAAGAGTCCCCTAAAAATGTAAAAAATTGTTTTAAACTATGTGTATTGTTTGTGAAATAAAAGGTTCGTTACCCCAAAATTTCTTTTTTTTCTGATGGGGGTTTACGAGCCCAAATTTTAATTGAGATCCCCCAAAAGGGAAAGAGCACAAAAAAGGGTTTTAAGTAAACCACTGCCTGAAAACCCCCTAACCACGGGGAAAAAAAAAAACCCCCCCTGCAACCCCTTTATAAAAAAGATACAAAAGGAATACAGACCCCTGGAAAATTTTAGAAAAAAATGATGTTAAGCATGAAAAAAAAGGAAAAACCCTTTTTTTTTTTTTTTTTTTTTTTTTTTTTATTTATTATTTTCGAAATTATTTCCCTTCACCATTTTCCATCGGGGTTCCCAATTTTTGGTCTTAGTACATGAAAGGGGAACCCCCGTTCCTCGGGACATGGCCCTTTCCCAAACCTGGAGGGGTTTTGGGAAGACTGACCCCCGTAAAAAAAAAAAATAGGTCCTTTCCTAAAACAGAGAGAAAGAAGCCCAAGACCAGAGGCGGGCCTTTTTCCCGATTTTATATTTGCCCGGCCCCCCTAACCAATCCACCCCATCGGGTATGCTACTATATATCCCCCGTGTGTGTTTAATACTTTTCTTTTAAAAATTGTGTAAAAAAAAAGGGGGTTTACGGTGTGCACGTTGCCAACCATTTTGGCCTTTGGCACAAAACTTTTTTTGGCATTTGGGGTTCAAATAAAAATGGAAAAAAAAAGGGGAATTTGGAAGGAGAAATAAGGCGGGTTTTTTTTGGGCACTAAAAACTTTTGCCCTTTTTGACTTTTTCCAATAGGGAAAATGCTTTTTTTTTTACTATAAAAAAAAAATTCCCAAAACTTTTCTTTGACTGCGGGGTTTTCTGTAAAAAAAAAATTTTATAAAACAATTTTTTTTTGTTCTTCCCAAGATTTTAAAATTTTGGTATTGAGAAAATTTTTTAAACGCCCTGTAGACAATAAAACTCAAACCCCAAATTTTTGGCCCCTTAAAAAATTTCCCGGGAACCACTCCCCTTTTATTGCTTTAAACCCAATTTTTTACATGAAACTTTGACCCTAGCCAAAGGGGCATGAATACTTTTTTTTTTAAGCTGAACGAGTTTTTTTTTTAATTTTTTTATAAACGGATTTTTTCCTTTTTTTCAAATAAAATTTTTTCCCTTTGGGGACTTCAAAAGTGGGAGGTTTTGAGGAAAGAGGACAGCCCATTGATAAAGGGGGGAAAGGGGGGGGAAGGGTGCAGGGGGGAGAAAGGGGGGGAATTTGGGGGGAGGGCCGCTGCTCTTTTGTACTAATCACAATATCATCCCTACCACGGGGGGCCCCCAAAGCGTGAGTCCCCGTGCGGGGCCTCCTTCCCATCCCAAAGGGAAAACTCTCGACAAAAAAACATAACCTGTTTTCCCCCGTGGTCCCCCCGGTTTGTTTTTTTCTTTTCGGGGTTTTTGTTTTTGGGTTTTTGGAAGAAAACCCGAAAGGGGGGAACTGGGTGCGAGGGGGTGTAGAAAGGGTGGGCAAGGCAAACCCCCCCACCGTTGTATCCCCCCAAAATGTTTGGGTTGTTGATATTCCCTGATCGCGGGGAAATCCTCCGTTGAAGAGGGGTTTGGTGAGGTAAATCGCCCCCAAGGGCCCCCATACCTTCTTCAAAAAGTTCATTGAAATTTCTGGAATGCCCTCCCCAAAAAATTTAAACAAAAATCAACTCTTGTTAAGGTTTTGAAGAAGGCGACATTGCCAGAAAAGGCATCCTTGGTACACCACCGTTTCCCCTTGCCTTTTCCCAAAAAAGTTTGTTTCCACCTTTGCCGCAGCTCCCACCGGGCCCCTCCTCCACCCTCATTTTGCATCTGGTGCTTTTCACCCCCCCCTCTGGAGATATTACCCAGAAATCTCCGCACCCCTTCCCTACCCCTAGATGTTTTTTTGGGTGTAGGCGTGGCCGTGATGGGGGGGTTTTGGGGAAAAAGGGGGGGAACAGAACGTGAAAAATTAAAAGAAAAAAAGGGGTTTGGGGGCCCTGAAAGAAAACAGAAAAAAAAGGGGTTTGGGAGGGGTTAGAGGACAAAGGAGAGAAAGGGAAGGGACAAGGAATTTTTGAGGGGGAGGAGGGCTGTCCAGGGGATTTTTCTTCAATATCTGAAAGTGAAAAGAAAAAATTTAAAAAAAAAAAAAAAAAATTTTTTCCTAAGACATTTCTTGCCTTCCTGGGGCACACCTTTTCAGTCCCTTTAATTCCCGAATAATATTGAATTTTTTATCCTGAAAATAGGGATGATCTGAGAAATTGGGGAAAATCTGAAAACCTGAGAAAACCCTTTGGGACAATAAATCGAAGGGGTTTGTGCAGTTGGTAAATTTTTTTTTTTTTTAAAATTTTTTTCCCCTTCTTTTTCTAATTTTTGAAATTATACGGTACTTTAAATCTAAATGTGGGGGTTTTAAAACCCTTTTCTTGCATTGTTCATTTCCTAAAAGAAAAAACATTGTTGACTCCTTTTCCCCTTTTTGCTCTGCCAGCCAAAGTTTTTTACGGGGTGGTGCCCTTTCCCCCCTCGGGCAAAAAGCCTTCCTCATATCCCCCAAAACCATAAACGTGCTTTGTTTTGTTTTTTGACAATTTACCCCAACACTCAAAAATTTTTTTTTTTTTAACCCTAATTTAAACGCCCCCGGGACTTTTTATATAAGCTTGAAAAATTTTACTAAAGGGGCATTTTTTTGGTTTTAAACACATTTATTGCAACACCTCCTGCTTTAATCCCAAATAAAACCATAATACCAAAAACCAAACGGGCCTTTTTTTAAACTGCAATTTTATTACTTAGCAGTTTCTGCTATAAATGTATTAACTAAAAAGAAATTTATATTTAAAAAATCTCCCCCATGAAGACGGGAATCCTGGATTTTCCAAAAGGTATTCCCCCAAAATTCCCCTGGATTTGAGGGCATGGCTAGGTCCTTAGAAAGGGGGTTTCCCCTAGCCACCCCCCTCATTTCAGAAAATTTTGGGGCTGGGGTTTGGTTGGGGCCCCCCCCCCGGTCTCCACCCTTTCTTCTGCGGTAAAGGGTGCCCCTTATTTTTCGCCCGGAAAAAAATTTTACAATCAATTTGTGTCCCCCTACCCAAAATTGAGGGTTTTTTCATTTTTTGATATGGGGCTTGAAAACCTCACACTAGATGCGGTTTTTCCTCACTCATTTGAAAATAAAAGATATTTCCGGGCCCTTTAATGATAAATTAAAACCCAAACAACCCCCAATTATATTAAAATTTTTCTTATTATAAAGCAAATTAATATTGGCTTGCATGTATGCTACAGAAAAATAACATACAAAAACATATAAAAGGAAAGGCTTCTTTTTTCGCGGGTCACTTAAATCCCCAAACCCAACCTGTTTTTTGGGGGGGAAGGATAAAAAATTAAAAATTGTATAATATCTACCTACTCTTCGTACTTCAAATTTTAGTCCTAACTCTTATTTTTTAATGAAAAAAACAATGTTAAAAACCAAACTTTATTTCCCACCCGGGATATTTTTTCCCAGTTTCCGCTTCATCTGCTTGTCAGCCCCCGGGGTCCCTGCCAGGATTGCGGGCCCATTGAACGAGCAGTGACCAAAACCCCCAGGCCTTTCCCTTTTTTGTTCTGGGGGGCCCGGGGAAAGGGGGAAAGGCCCTTTTGATGTTAGAAGGGCCCCCCCCTTTTTCCTTAATCAGGTTCGGGAAATTTCTTTTTTTTTGGCTGCCCACCAGAGGAAATGCCTGCAATTTAAATTTTTACTATTTAAAAATTTAAACCCTCATATCTTTTTTTTAAATTACAGAAATTATTTGAAAAAAAGCTATGCTTTTAAACTGTTGGCTTACCTACAAAAAGGGTGTTTTCCCTTTTTTTTTTTAATAAATATTGATAAAAAATTTGATTTTAATTTTTGGGGGAGAATGACGGGGGGGCCCTTTCCCTTCGAGCCCAAAAAAAAAATTTTTTGCCTTCCAAAATTTTTATGTTTTTTTTTACCGGGCCCGGTGAAAACTGGGGGGAAATTGACCCTTCCCCCCTGGGGTTGAGTGGTGCCCAGCAAAAGAAACACCACCCCTAAAGGGGACTATTTATTATTTTAATTTGAAAAATTATTTTTATATGCGGAGGGGGCACAAATACTTAAAAAAATGTTTTTTAAATCCCAAATACAAAAATAATTTTTACAATTTGTTTTTAAAATTTACTAAAAAAAAAAAAGGGTTTCATATTTTGTATTTAAATATATTTGTAAATCTTTTCAAGGGAAACCCCAAATTTTCTGAAACAAATTCAAAAATTCTGTTTTCCCAATTTAAAAAAGCTTTGGTTTAAATATAAAGGTATTTTTCCTATGGAAAAATTTCCCTTTTTTAGAAAAAAAAAAAAAAATCCCCTTTTCTTTTTTTCCCTTATCTACAAAATCCCCTAAAATTTCCTCAAAAACAGGATTCCCTTTTAAATCTTGCCTTTTTCCTTCTCGGGCCCTATTTTTCCTTTATTTTGGGAAAATTTTCCCTTAAAAGGGGAAACCACGGGGTTCCCCGTAACATCAAATTTTGCCAAAAAATTTTGGGCGGGTTTATGCCAAATTAATTGAAAAAAAAGGGTTTTTAAATTTCTATATTATGAGTTTTTAAAATCCCTCTTTAAAAGTTTTTTAAATACGTTTTTCCAAATACGTAAAAACCCCAATGATTTTAAAAAATTCTTTTCAAAATACACAAATGTTTTTAAAAATACTCCCAGCTCTGTTTTTTGCCACTTTTCTTGCTTTTTACACGATTTTTTGTATGCGTAAGAGTTTTTTTCCCAAAGGGGGTTTTAAAAATAAGGGGAACTGTCAAAAATTTTTAAAACCCCAGCTAAAAACGAGTGTAGGACACCCCCCCCCCCTCCCCGGGAGATTTGCCCCCGGGCCCTAATTTTTTCCCCCTGTAAACTTTTTTCCCCTTTTGGGGTATATGTTGATAACGAAACAATGACCAAAATCTTTTGCTAACGTGCCCTTTAAAAAACCCTAACCAACCAAAACTTTTAAACGCAATGGTTTCGGTCATTTTTTCCGTTATGGGAACAAAAGTGCAAAATCAAATACACCCCCGGGGAAAACTTCTAAAAAGGGAATATGTCCAGGGGAGAAAATGCCGGGGGGGGGTAGTGTCTGAAAAAATCTGACCTAGCTAGTCAGATCCTACACCGGGGCCCACGCCCCAAAAACATCGTCTTTTCGCCCTCCACCGTATTTTTGCCCTTTCGGGGAAAAATTTCCCCGGGCTGAAACACTGCTAAACAATTTGGGATATCCTAGTTTAAATTCCTTTTAAAAAATGTCAGTGAGGTAGTATTTTTCCCCCTCGAAAACTTAACACTATACACTTAAATTACCCAAGGGGCCTAAAGAAAGCGCACCATTCGCCCCTCCCCCCCCTACATCAATTATTTTTTTTTGGTGAAAAAAGGCCTGGGCGGGTTTTTTAACTACTGCTAAACCCAGAAAATCTATTTATGGGGGGGCCCACAGCTAAGAAATGGGGGGGGGGGCCACTGGCCCAAATAAAAAGCTCAGAGGCCTTTTTGGTTTTGCCACATAAAAAGGTTTTAAAAGGGGCCCATTTTCCCCAAATCAATCAGGGGCCTTGGGGGGAAGGGAAAAGCCCTTTTGGGGGGGCACTGATTTCATGGGGGGCACGTGCCAGCCCCTCTGTAGTTTACTCCCTGTGCTTAAAAAAGCGGGAAAAATTAAATCAAAGACATAGCTCATGACTAAAAATTTTACCAGAATACTTAAAAATAAAAAAAGAAAAAAAATAAATTTTTTTTTTCTTCCCTTTTGGGGTGCGAGGCCCGCCATCCTTGATTTTACGGGGGAAAAGGGCTTTGTCCTAGGGTTTAAAAATTTTTTTATTTTAAAATTAAACTTTAAAAAAGTTTTTAAACCAATTTTTTCGTTTGTTTTTCGCAAAAACTTTGTGATGCTTTTTTTAAGGGAAAATTATTTTTTTTCCTTGAAAACCAAAAAAAAAGGTGCGTTTCTTTTGAAATTTCAAAAAAGAAAATGAAAAATAAAAAAAAAGCCAATTTTTTAAAGATTTTTTTTTGATTTGGAAAAAAACCCCCCCCCCATTTGGTAAAACCCTCAAAATAACCCTATGATAAGCTATGACCCCTCAAATAAAACAGTCCTGTTTTTAAATTTATCTTTTTTTTTGGTAGCTAAGGCAACCAGGCTTGTTTTTGGTAGGGACTGCTTTTTGCACCAAACCCTTGTTTTTGGTACGATTTCCCCAAATTTTCCCCCGGGCCCCGGGGCTTTTTCTTTGATGAGACCGTGGGTAAAAGGTGGAAATCTCCCCCGGGCCGGGTTTTTGCGAGTTTTTCCCTTGAATATACCCCAAAGGCCCCCCCAAGGGCCTTCCAGGCAAAGTTGGGTGGGGACCCCAGACAACCAAATGTTTGCCAACCCCTTTTGTGGAGAACCAGGAGCAACACGAGGCCAAAATTTCATGTCATAAACGACATTTTTTTCACCTGGGGAAAGAAGGGTTTTTCCCTACCAGCCCCCTCAATAAGAAGAAGCTGGGGGCACCTCCTTTTTCCCCGCAGCAACCCAAGAATTTTTAAACCTAAAAAAATTTTTTTAAGTTTGTAAAAATTTTGGGTTTCAAAAAGTTCTCTGCAAATTTTAAAAATTAAAAAACGGGATCCAAAAGCTTAAAAAAAACTTTTGGGTTTTTTTTTCCCCAAATCCCCAAAAACCATTTTTTTTATAAAAATTATTTTCTAGGAATTTGGAAAAAAAAGTTTTTAATATTTTTTGGATCCCTTTTTTTTTGTTCAGACACCCGAAAAGGGTTCAAACATTATTTTCAAAAAGGATTTGTCCAATCCCATGAGCTTTTTTCATAAAAAAAATTAATTCAATGTCCGTAAATACATTATGCATAAACTTTTTTCCATTTTCCATTGCCAAAAACCGTAAAAAACCCTTTTGTATCAGTAGGGTGGCCACTAAATCGTAATTCTTTTCTTTGCAGTCTCGGGAAGGACATCCACGGGGGACATCGGCCCCCTTTGTGTTTTTTTTAAAACGTGTTTTTGGAAAGGGAGGCAAAGAGGGGAAATCCCGGCCGGCTGCCCCGGTGCTCAACCCCCCCAAACACGACCCGCCCCAAAGGGCCCCTGCTAGTGGCGGCTGCCACACACGATTTCCAAAAACCCTACACCCCTTTGGTTCCCTATGCTAAACAAGTGCAGAAAGACCTCCCCTTAAAGGGTAGAACTGCTCCCTTTCCCCTTTGCCTGCTGCGCAAGTTTTTTAAACCCCTCCCAAACTTTAAGAGCAGGGGCCCCTCTAAAATTTGGCAAAAATAAACCGACCGGGAAAACCTGTCCCAAAAATCATCGGGGAATCTCGGGTGTTCCTGGGCATTTTTGGCGGAGTGGATGCCCCGGGAAGGAGAGGGGGGAAACAATAACAAGAAAACCAAAAGGGCCCTTTTTCAGTGGGCTGAGCCCGCCAAAAAAAAGGCCTTCAAAAATTACCAGCCTTGGGCTTGTAGGCTTGGCAAGGCACATCCGGCCCAAACCTAAAATGACATCTTTCAGCTATTTTCCTCCTGGGCAAGGTCCAGTGGGAAAAGTTTTAAAGGGACGTTTTGGGGTCCCTTTGGGAAGCCCCCCGGGGGGAACCCACAGCCCGTCCCCCGGGCATTTTCTTTGAGGGGGAGGCAGGCACCCCGTACCACCACCCCCTGCAAGCTATTTTGGGTACCCCCTTTGGGTGGGGTGCCCCAAAGGGAGGGCTTGAGGTGAAGGAGACAAAGGGAAGTACCCAAACCCCCCCCCCGGGTCCCCTGCTTTTTTTGAGGCTTTTCCCGATTTACATGGCCTGGGGGGGGAAAAGGGTGATGAGGACAGGGGCCCAACTCCTAAACGCCCCTTTCCCACATCGCTGGGTACTGGGGGCAAGTCTCCCGGGCCAGAAACGCATGTGCCCGCCATGTACACCCTGCGGGTCAAGGACGAAAATGGGGGCCGGAGCCTCGTCATAATTTAGTAAAATAAGACTAAAAATTGAAAAACGAATTTCCCTTAAAAGACTTTTCCCACTTTTTAAAAATTAATAATAATTTTTAAACTTTTAAAAAAAATGTTTCACTTTTTATAATTTCCTAACATTTTTTTTCCATACTTTTAAATTTTTTAAATATATAATTAATTATTTTTTTTTTTCCTTTGCAAACCCACCTTGACGGGGAAAGCGGGAAAAAAAAACCCCCCCCCGGTTTTTTTTTCCCCCATTGAGCAACCCCATGTTTTGTCGCATCAAGGAAAGTTCCGGAGATGCTTAATCGGGGCAAGCCCCCAAAGCCCCCCCAATTTCCCTAAACATCGCCCGGGGAAAATCTGTTTTCAGGGGGAAAGGGCTTTTTCAGGGCCTAAAGAGACAAGGCTTTTTGCTGCTGCGGGCCCCAACAGCAGCTGGGGTTTTTGGGAAAGTTTTTTTAAGGGGGGTACCCGGGTCTTTTTTGGGGTTGCCGGCCCCCCCTGCCCAAAAGGTATCCACCCAAAAAATTTTTGGGGCCTGTTCCGGGGGGCCCCCCGCCATTTACCCCCCCTCTTTAACCCCTTAAAAACCCCAAAGGGAGGAGGGAAAAAAGGGGAATTCCCAAAAAGGGGCCCGCCCCCTTTAAACCCTCAAGGGCCTGTGCCCAACCCCCAAAATTTTGGAAAAACCTTTTGGGAAGGAGCCCAAAGGGAGAAAGGGGAAAAAAAGGGAACCCCCCTCAATTTTGCCCAAAGGCTTTTCCCCATCGGGGGCTTAGGGAAAATTTACTCAAACCGCGGAAAGGCGGCCAAAGGGCCCTTCAGATTTCCCTGCGGCGCAGTTTTTTGGTCGCATGGGAGGAATTTTTCAAAAAAATCCCTAAAACCCGCGGCAAGCTGACCAAGCCCTCAATTTTTCTGCGGGGGTTTGTTTTGTCCCCATCGGGGCCCGTTCAGGGAAATACTAAACCCCGGGGCAACCCTACCAACCCCTCAAATTTTCTGCCTCAATGTCGTGGGGGGAGACCCTCCCTTCATGTGCACGGGAAGAAAAAGGGCCCTTTTTGTGCTGCGGGCCCCAACAGCAGTTTGTAAAAGTTTTTGGGTAATTTTTGGTCCCCCCAAAGTTTTTCGTTTTTGGGGGTTTGCAAAACCCTTTCAGTCCCCCAGCTTGCAAAAGAGGAAAAACAGGGACAAAAGGGGGAGAGAAAAAATTATGATCCCAGGATGAAAATAAAAAAAAATATATGGTTTAAAACCCTAAGAAAATTTTTTGGGCCCGGGTGGGGCTGGGGGGGAGAAGAATAACCCGAGCAAAAACCAACAGCACAGGGGAAAAATGGAAAAAGGGGGAAACCTTTTTTAAGGACTAGAAATACCCCCCGGGAAGAGCAAGGGTTTTTTTTTTATAAAATTTTGGGGTGCCCAGAACACATTTTTTTATGAGGGCTAAAAAACTTTGGGAAATGCGGGAAAGAATGGGAGATCAATTGAGAAGATTTGACCAACGGATGCTGAGTTTATATGGCTAAATTGGGGGTTGGCAGAACAGGGTGGGCCCTGAGGAAAATTGGGTAAAGATGCCCAAAATTTAGAAAAACCCCAAGGGGAAAAAATGGGCGAAAAAGGCACAATGGGTTTTGGGGAAAAGTGAGAAGAGGAGGGGGGGGGGGGGGGAGGGCCCGACGATAATGGGGTTAATTTGGGGAAAACCCCAAAAGGGAAGGGAAAAGGGGAATCCCCTATAACCCTGGAAAGGCAGCAGGGGGGTGGGAAATGTTTAAATTTAGAAGAAGGGTTTAAAACCCCCGGAACGGGGGGGCAAAATGGAGAAGGATTTTTTCTCTAGTTCCCCACCCTAAAAACAAGAAAAATTTTAAAATTTAAATTTAAAAATTTTAAATTTATTATCTATATAATATATTATATTAATTTTTGTTTTAAAAATTTGTTTTTTTTTAATTTTAATAAATAATGTTTATTTTCTTTTAATTTTTTATAATTTAAATTAATTATTTATGTTTATTTATTTTTTATTTTATTTATTATTAAAATTATCCAACCCCCCCCCCCCGTTTTTTTTAAAAAAAATTTTAAAAATTTTTTTTTTTGTTTCAAAATTTTTTTCCCCCGGGGGTTTTTCTCCAAATTTGCTCTTCCTTGCCCTTCCTTAATTAAACCCCCCCCTGGTTTTTTTTCCCCGGGGCCCCTCCCAAATTTCCCATTATCTCAGCATTTTCCCCTTTTTTTTCCAAAATTTTCCCTTTTTTTCAATTGATCTCACCATTCCTTTCCCGGCATTTTTTCCCCCAATTTTCAGCCCTTTTAAATTTCCCAAATTTTCCCGGTTTTCCTTAAAAACCACTTTTCCAAATTAAAAACACCGCTTCTGCCCTTTCATGGATATTTTTTTAGTCCCCCTTTAACAAGGGTTTTCCCCTCTCCTCCATTTTTCCGTGTTTCTGTTGGGCTTGCTCTGATTATTCTCTCCCCCCAGCCTCACAGTCCCAAACATCTCTTAGGTTTCCAAAACCCATATTTTTTTTTGTAAATTTTTCTCCTGCATCTCATTTTTTCTCTCCCCTTCGGCCCCCCCGTTTTTTTCCCCCCTTTTGCAAGCGGGGACTGAAATTTTTGCACCCCAACAAAGAACCCTTGGGTTACCACCCTTACAAACAAATTCACAGCTGCTTTTTTTCCCGCAGCCCAAAAGCCTTGTTTTCTTCATGCCCTGAAACCGATCTCCCTCCCCGACCCTTGAGGCAGAAGTCTGAGGGCTTGTCCCGCTTGCCGCGGTTTATTAAACTTTTTTGAAATGCCTCGATGCGAAAAACAATGGGCCCCCAAAAAATCTGAGGGCTTTTTGGGCCCGCTTTCCCCGGTTTTTTGGGGAAACTTCCCTGAACTTTCCCCCGATGCGACAAACAAATGGCCCCGCAAAAAGTCTGAAGGGGTTGGTCCCGCTTTTCCGCGGTTGAGTTTTTTTCCGGAAATTTCCCCCGTTTGGGGAAAAAACCCCGGGGGTCACCTTGGGCAGGTTCCCCTTGGGTTTTTTTCTTCCTTGGCCCCTTCCTAGAAAGGGGGGTTTTGGGGAGCCTTTCCCCTTAAAAGTAATGCCCGGGAAAAGGGTGCCCGGGGCCTTTTTCTTCCCCCTTTTGGGTTCCTTTCCCCGGGGTTTCGCTTCCCTTTCAAAATAAAATTTTTGGTGTGAAAGGGGTTTTAAAAAAAAAAGGAAAAAGGGGGTTTTTGGCGAGGGAGGGCACGACCCCGCCCCAACAAAAATCCCTGCCCCGCCCCAAAACTTTTTTTTCATCAAACTGGCCTTGGTCCCTCAACAAAGACTTGGGTGACCACCCTTAAAAAACACTTCACGCTGCTTTTTGGCCTGCAGCACAAACCCCTTTTTTCTCTTCAGTGCACATTTAGAGCCCCCCACATGAAGCAGATCTCCCCGACGATGTTTTAGGCGAAATCCCGAGGGCTTGGGGGAAACTTGCCGCAAATTAAACAAACCCCCGTGAACCCGCCTTGTGCGACCCAAACCTGCGTTTTTTCAATGAACCCTTTTCCCGCTCCTCGTCGCTGGATTTTTGCCCAAAAGAAAACAAAAATAATTAAATTTTTTTATTAAAAAGTGAAACGTTTAAAAAAAAAAGTTTAAGGGGGAAAAAATTAATATTAAAATGAAACATTTTTTTTTTAAATTTTTAAAATTATGATTATTTTTTAAAAAGTGAAATGTACCTTTTAAGGTACCCAAATTTTTTCAATTTTTAGTCTTATCTACTAAATTTACCTGAAGGCTCGCCCCCATTTGTCCCCTTGACCAGCCCGGGGGTGTACCTTTTCGGGCCCATGGGGTTTTTTTGGGGGCCCCAGAAATTGCCACAGTACCCCGCCCCATTTTGGGAAAGGACGTTGAGGATGCCCCTGCCCTCACACCCTCCTCCCCGCAGGCCCCTGTAAAACCGTTGACCCTCAACCAAACCCGGACGACAGTGGTGTTTTTGGGTTTCTTCCCTAGTCTCCTTCACCTCAAGCACCCTTTGGGGCCCTTCCCCCAAGGGGGTCCCCCGATAGCTTTTCAGAGACTGGTGGGTACGGGGTGCCTGCCTCCCCCTCAAAAAAACTGCCTGGGACTGGGGGTGTGGGTTTTCCCCCCGGGGACTTCCTCCCGGTAAACCCAAAACGTCCCCCAATCCCTTTTCCGACTGGGCCTTGCCCCAGGAGTATTAGCTGAGGGTGTCATTGGGAGGTGGTCAGTATGGCCCTTTCCAGCCTTTCAAGCCCAAGGCCCGGGATGTCTGAAGGCCTTTTTTGGAAGGGCCAACTCAGCTTTACATGAAAAAACCTTTGGTTCCCCTTTTTATTGTTTCCCCCCTCTCCTCCCGGCGGGGCATCCACCCCCGCAAACTGCTCCCGGAAAACCCCCGAGATTCCCCGATCGATGTTTTGGGGACAGGTTTTTCCCGGGCCCGGGTTTAAATTTTTGGCCCGTTATAGATTTCCCCCGCTCTTAACGTTGCAGGTGTTTTCCCCCTTTTTCGCACCGGGAAAGGAAGGCAGCATCTCCCCTTTTTGGGAGGTCTATGCACTTGGGCAGCATAGTGACCAAGGGGTGTATTTGTTGACTCCCTTGGGGGCAGCCGCCAAATACGGACATTGGTTTCGCTCGATTTTTGGTGGGGTTGAGCACCGGGCAGTCAGCCCCGGTTTTGGCCCTCTTTTCCTCCTTGCCAAGTTCAAAAGTTGTAAACGGAAAACAAGGGGGGCCGATGTCCACTTTTGGAATTTTCCTCCTGAGACTGCCCAAAAATGAAATTTCGATTTCTAGTGGCCCACTACTGATACAATAAGTGTTTTAAAACGGTATGCCCAAGTGAAAGGGAAAAAGTTTATGCATAATGTAAATTTTTGGTACAAAATGAATTTTTTTTATTATGCAAATAGCTCATGGCATTTGGGGCAAAAAACCTGTTTCGAAAAATAATGTAGGAAAATTACGGGTGTCCCCGAACAAAAAAAAAGCATCCCAAAATATTAAAAACCCTTTTTTTTTCCAATTCCTAGAAAATAATTTTTTTTATAAAAAAAAAAGTTCTTGGGATTGGGAAAAAAATACAAATGTTTTTTTTTTAAAGCTTTTTTTGGGTCCAGTTTTTTTTTATTTTTGAAATATTTGACAGAGAAAATCTTGAACAACTTTTTTACAAAAATTAAAAACTTTTTTCATTAAGAATTTTTTTTTCCTTGCTGCCGGGAAAAGGGGGGTGCCAAACCCTTCTTCCCTTTTTGAGGACTGGTAGAAACCCCTTCTTCCACAGGTGCCCTTTCGTTTTTTTGACTGAAACCCCTGGCCTCGTTTTTTGCTCCTGGTTTCCCCCACAAAGGGGTTTGGGGAACCATGGCTTGTCTGGGGTCAACACCCAACTTTGCCTGGAAAGGCCCCTGTTTTACCTTGGGCATATTCAAGAAGGGGCCCCCTCAAAACCCGGGCCGGGGGGAGAAATTTTCCACCGTCCCTACCTCCCTGGTCTCATCTACAAGAAAAAGCCCGGCCGGGGGTATTTGACCCGGTACCAAAACAACGGTTGGGGTGCAAAAGGGAGTCCCCACCAACACCAAACCCCGGTATGCCTTAGCTACCAAAAAAACTAAAATTTTTTAACCCGGGCTGTTTTATTTTAGGGGGGCATAGTTATCCCTAGGTTTTTTATTTGATGCTGTTAAAACCCTGGGGTGGTTTTTTTTTAGTCAAAAAGTTCCCAAAAAATGTCCCCCTTTTTATTTTTTATCTTACTTTTTTTTTGATTGCCCAAAAAAAACGCACTTTTTTTAGGTTTGCACAGGAAAAAAAATTTTCCATTTAAAAAAAGCCCACATGTTATGCGAAAAAAAATCGAAATTGGCTTTTAAAACTTTTTAAAAAGTCCCTATAATAAAAATATTTAAACCCTAAACATCGCCCTTTTCCCCCGTAACTCAAGGGTGGCGTCCCCCCTGCACCCAAGGTAAGAAAAAATTGATTGTTTTCTGTTTTATTATTTAGTACTTTTGGTAATTTTTTTAGTCATGGCTAGTCCCCTTTTTCTTAAATTTCTGCTTGTTTTAAACCATGGAGTAGCTAACAAGGACGGGGACGTGCCCCCCCCTGATAATCCAGTCCCCCCAAAGGTGCTTCCTTTCCCCCCAATTTGGGCCCTGATCTGATTCCCTTTGAAATGCCCTTAAAATCCTTCTATGTGGGGATCCCCAAAAAGCCTCTGAGCTTTTATTTGCCAGTGTTCCCCCCCCCATACTTCTGTCCCCCACCCTAAATAATTCCCGGGGTTTAGCATAGTTAAACCAGCCCCCGGCCTTTCCCCCACAAGAAAAAAATTGATGTTTGGGAGGGAGGACGAATTTGGGGCTAAACTTTTTGGGCCCTTGACTAATAATTTTACTAGTGTGAAGGGTTTAGGGCAACTACTACCTCCAAATGACTTTTTTAAGGCATAAGCTAGGGAAAATCAATGTTTTTTAGCAGTTTTTTTTAGCCCAGGGAAGTTTTTTCACGACGACCCAAAAATACGGTGGAGGACGAATGCACGATGTTTAGAGCGTGGGCCCCGGGGGTAGCGAAACTGACCCACTATCCGATTTTCAATCCTAAAACCGGTCCTTTTTTTTTCCCCCCGGCATATTCCCTATTTGACAGTTTTCCCCCCGTGGGTGTATTTGATTGCACTGTGTTCCGATAACGAAAAAAAGACCGAAACATTGCTGTTAATTTTTTTTGGGTTTGGTTTGGGGGTGTTTTAAGGTCCTTTTGCAAAGGTTTTGGTCCCTTGTTTTTCCCTTATCAATCTATACACCCAATGGGAAAAAGTTCACAGGGGGTAAAAATTTTGTCCCCGGGGGCCCAAAATCCAGGGGGGGGGGGGGATGGGGCCTACAAATCGTTTTTTTTGCTCGTTTTAAAACCCATTGACCCAGTTTTCCCTTAGTTATAATCCCCTTGGTTTAAATACTCTACGCTACAAAAAATCCCTGGTAAACGCAAAAAAAGTGGGCCAAAAACAAACTGGGCAGTATTTTTAAAAACCCTTTTTGTTTTTTAAACTGAATTTATAAATCCCTTGGTTTTTACGGATTTGAATCAGTATTTAAAAACTTTTAAAGGGTATTTAAAAAACTTTATAATTAGAAAATTAAATTTCTTTTTTTTTTCAATTAAATTTTTGGGATAAACCCGCCCCCAAATTTTCCCGGCAAATCTGATGTTACAGTGAACCAGTGGGTTTCCGCTTTTTAAAGGGAAAAATTTCCCTTTTATAAGGAAAAAAAGGCCTGGGGGAAAAAAAAAAAGCAAGATTTAAAGGGAATTTTTCCGGTTTTTTTGAGGAAAAAATTTTTAGAGATTGGTTTGATAATTTTTTAAAAAAAAGGGATTTTTTTTTTTTTTTTTTTTTAAAAAGGAAATTAAAACCATAGGAAATATCCTTTATCATTTATCAAGCTTTTTATATTGGGTTAAACATGAATTACCCGAAAAGTACATGTAAAAAATTTTTTGTCCTTTTAAAAGTATTTTTCAAATATAAATTTTAAAAACAAAATATTTACCCCTTTTTGTATTTTTGTATTTAAATTTCAAATTGTAAAATGTATTTTGTAAATTTTGGGATTTTTTAAAAAAATTTTTTTCCAAAGTTTTAGTGCCCCCCCCCCGCCCCCCATAAAATATTATCAATCAAATAAAATATCCCCTCAGGGTGGTGTTTTTTTTTCCCCCCCCTTTCTGGGCAACCCTCAACCCAGGGGGAATCCCAACCCACGTACCCACCTGGTAAAAACCTAATTTTGGGAAAGGGAAAATTCCCTTTTTTTTTTCCCCCTGAAGGAAAGTCCCCCCCTGTCCCTTCCCCCCAAGTAACTCATAATTTTTTTAAAACTAATATTTTTTTAAGGGGAAACCCCCCATTATTTGTGGTAGCCAAAATAATGCATAGCTTTATTTCCCGGCATACTGTAATTTTTCCCCCTTATAAAGAATGGGTTTAAAATTTTAAAAGTAAAATTTTTCTTGCAGGCATTTTCCCCCTGGGGGGCCCGCCAAAAAAAAAAATTTCTGAACCTGGGTTTAAAAAGGGGAGGCCATTCTAACATCAAAGGCCTCCCCCTCCCCCCGCCCCCCAAAAAAAAGGCAAAAGGCCCCGGGGTGTGGGCACTGCCTCCCCTTCAATGCCAGCAATTTCCCGGACAGGGAACCCATGCTACAAGCAATGAAACGGAGCTGGGAACTATCCGGAGGAATATGTTTTTGGTTTTTAACATTGTTTATCCCCCAAAATAAGGTTAGGACTAAAATTTGAAGTTTAAAAAAAAAAAAATATGTAGATATTATACATTTTTAATTGTTTATCCTTCCCCCCCGAACACAGGTATGTTTTTAGATTTAAGTGGGGACCTGCGTAACAAGACAGCCCTTTAAAATTGGGTTTTTTTGGGATGGGTTTTATTTTTGTAGCCTAAAATGCAAGCCAATTTAATTTTTTGCTTTTTTAAAAATGAAAAATTTTAAAAAAATTGGGGGTTGTTGGTTTTTAATCCCTCCCTTAAAGCCTGACATTATCTTTTATACAAAGGTGGGAAACCTCTTATGTTAGTTTTACAAGCCCTATATTAAAAAATGAAACCCTCAAAATTTTTATAGTTGGGCATCAACTTGATTGTAACATTTTCTTCAAGACGAAAAAATAAGGACACCCTTTACCGCAGAAGAAGGATGGAGACCGGGGGGGGGGCCCCACCACCTCAGGCCCCAAAATTTTCTGGGAAAATGAGGAATGGCTTAGGGACCTCCCTTTTTAAGGGGCCCAGCCCTGCCCTACCAAACCCGGGAATTTTGGGCTGTATATCCGGGGGAAATCCAGGA
The DNA here is from genome assembly GCA_016584305.1 of Chionoecetes opilio. Taxonomy (NCBI): domain Eukaryota; kingdom Metazoa; phylum Arthropoda; class Malacostraca; order Decapoda; family Majidae; genus Chionoecetes; species Chionoecetes opilio. The sequence goes on from JACEEZ010024681.1 coordinate 23,178, forward strand.
TTCCGTCCCTTTATAGGGGAAATTTTCTATATTGGGGTTTATAGTTTTTACCTTTTTTTATGCAGAAGCTGGCCCAAGTAAAAAGTTGCGTAAATAAAGCCCTTTTGGTTTTTGGTATTTAAAAGGTAATTTATATCTGGGACATGCGGAGAGTGTTTTTTAAAAAAGTGGTGGGGTTTAATTTAAAAAATGCATTGAGTAATTTTGCAAGGGTTATATAAACGTCTGGGACGTTTAAATTAGGGTTAAAAAAAAAATTTTTTTGAGTAGTTTGGTAGGGTTTTTTCAAAAAAAAACATGCACGTTTTAAAGTTCTGGGTTTTATGAAAAAGGCTTTCTGCAATTTGGGGGGACCCACATTAAAAAACTTTTTGGGTTTGGGAGAGCCCAAAAAAACTGGATCCCCAAAAATGTTTCTTTTGGGGAAAGAACAATGCTTTAACTGTTTTTAACCACCCATTTTAGACAAACCCCGTATAATTTCACAAATTTTAAAAAGAAGGTAAAAATAAGAAAAATTATACCTATACTGCACAAAACTTCTGATCAGGGCTCAAATGATTTTTTTCCGGTTTTTAGATTTTTTTTCTCCTTTTCAGATCATCCCTTTTTTCAGGTAAAATATTCAAAATTATTCTTAAATTAAAGCACCCGAAAGGTGTGGGCCCCAGGAAGGCAAAGCACTGTCCCCTTAGAAAAATGTTTTTTTTTTTTTTTTAAAATTTCTCTTATCCCTTTCAAAAAATTGAAGAAAAATCCCCCGGACAGCCCTCCCCCCTCTCAGATTCCCCTGTTCCCCCTTCTCCCTTTCCCCTCCTCGTCCTCTACCCCCCTCAACCTCTTTTTTTTTCTGTTTCTGCAACCCCCCACCCTTTAACTTCTAATTCTTCACGTTCTGTCCCCCTTCCCAAAACCCCCCCATCACGGCCACGCCCTACACCCCAAGACATCCCCGAGGGTAGGGGAAAGGGTGCGGAAAATACTGGGGTTTAAAATCCCCCCAGGGGGGGGATGAACTTCACCAAATTGAGAGGGTGGAGGGGGCCAGGCTGGCAGCTGCGGGAGGATGGCAGGCCCGCTTGGGGGGAAAACAGGGGCTGGGAGGGGTAAAACCAAAGGGTGCCTCTCTGGCCAAAAGTTTCCCGGGCCCTTTTTCAAAAACCTTAACAAAAGTTCCCAGATTCTTGTAAGGTTTTTGGGGGAGAAAATTTTCCAGAAAAATTTTAATGAACTTGTTTTAAGAAGGTAAAGGGTGGCCTTTGAGGGGGATCACCTCACCAAACCCTTTCCAAAGGAGGGGATCCCCGCCATCAGTAATATCAATCAAACAATCATTGGGGGGGATACAACGGTGGGGGGTCGCCTCGCCCCCCCTTACTACACCACTCCCACAGTTCCCCTTGGGAGGTTTCCCTTCCAAAAACCCAAACAACTCTCGCCCGAAAACATCAAACCCTTACCAGCCAAGCAGGGGGATGTTTTCTGTCGAGAGGTTTTCTTGGGATGGGAAGAGAAACCTGCACGGGGACTCCCCGCGTGGTTTCCCCCCAGTTTTATGATGATATTGATGATTAGTTAAAACCCGAGCAGCTTGCCCCTTCCCCCCCCTTTCCCCCCCTTCTCCCCCCCTGCACCCCTTTCCCCCCTTTCCCCTGATCACTTTTCTTTCCCCTACCCCTAACCATCCCCCCTGTGAATCCAAAGGGAAAAAATTTTTTTGAAAAGGGAAAAAATCCTTTTAAAAAATTAAAAAAACTCGTTTTGCCCTTTAAAAAAAAGTATTCATGCCATCCTTTTGGTTTTAGGTCAAAGTTTTATAGTAAAAAATTGGGGAACGCAAAAAAAAGGTAGTTTTCTTACATTTTTAAAATGCCCCAAAAAAATTTGGGCGATTTTTTTTGGGCATAAAAGACGTAAAAATTTCTCAAAACCCAAATTTAAATCCCTTTGGGGAAAACAATAAAAATTGTTCTTTTATTTTTTTTTCACGAACCCTTCCCCGTCCCAAAAACGTTTTGAATTTTTTTTAAAAGTAAAAAAAGCCTTTCCCCGGGATTGGTAAAATCAAAGAAGCAAAATTGTAGTGGGTCCAAAAAACCTGCCCCTTTTACTCTTCCAAATTTCCCCTTTTTCCATTATTAATTTTTAAAAAACCCCAAATTTTCCAAAAAATGTTTTTTTGCCCCGGCAAATGTTTTGCAAAGTGGCACACCCTAAACCCCTAATTTTAAAACCTTTTTTAACGTAAAAAGTATTTTCATACACACAGGGGGGGGTTAAAAAGTAGCAGTAAAACCCATGGGTGGGATTTGGGTTCGAAAGGGCCCACAAAAATAACCCTTTGGCCCGGGACCCCCTGTCTCTGCTTCTTCCCCTCTGTCTTTTTTACTGGGAAAAGTGCCATTTCTTAAAGGCGTCATTTTTCCCCAACCCATCCAGTTGGGAAAAACCATGTCCCCAGAACGATGTCCCTTGCATGTACTAAGCCAAAAATTTTAACCAACTGTGCCCTGGGTGAAGGTAAATAAATTTTCGAAAAAAAATAAATAAAAAAAAAAAAAAAAAAAAAAAAAAAAGGGTTTATCCTTTTGTCATGCTTTTAACATCCCTTTTGTTCTAAATTTTTCCAGGGGTCTGGGATTCCTTTAGTATCTTTTTATGGGGTTGCCAGGGGGGGTTTTTTTTTTTTCCAGGGGGGTTTAAGTCCTTTTAGTTCAGGTTTTTTCCCTTAAACCCCTTTTTTGTGGGTCCCTAACCCCTTTTGGGTCCCCCATAAATTTTTCTCTACCCCCAAACAAAAAACGTATAATTAGAGTAAACCCCCCAAACCTTTTTTTTTTCACTAACACAATACTACTAGGGACACAAAGTTACTTTTTCCCGTGACTCCCCCCTTTTTGTTTTCATTTTTAATTAGGTGATTGAAAAACCCAGGTTCCCCGGAAATGCCCCCACCCTGTTTCCCCTTGCATCCGAGGTTTCCCCAAACCTTTGGTTTTTTTGGGGGATTGTGTTGAAAAACGCCCTAAGAACGTGGTTTCAAAGGCACCAAAGAAACCCCCAAAGGTTTTTTTCTGCTAACTGGGGAATGTTTTGAGTTGTCACACCAAACATATCAGCCCGCTTTTTCTGTTTTTTTCCTGCAGCTCCCAAAAAACCCTTTTTTCAAAATATTAAATGGTTTTTTTCCCTGGAAACCAGGTTTTAACAATTTAAAATGGATCCCGTAAACCAAACTCTGTGGGCCCCAGAAACCTCTCCATGGTGAAAGGGTTTCCCCGCAAGGAAATGAAAACAAACCCTTGCAAATGCCTTTTTTTCAAATTCGTAACGTGGGGGCCTTTCCCCCTGAAAAAAGCCCCCTCAAATGAAAGGAAAGGAAAATTAACAAAATTTCCCCTTTTTCAATGCCCCAATCCAAATTTGGGAAATTTTTTTGGGGAAAGGCAAATAACTTCTCCCGAAATTTTTCCTGTTCCCGCATTCCCTTTCCTTTGGAAAGGAAAAATTTTTTTCAACTCGTTCAAGTGCGTGGGAAAACATTTTTGTCAGGGGATGGCAAAAGGGCAAAATGAACTCCCCGTTTTTTAAAGTGGGTCGCAAGGGCCCCCTGCCTTTTATTTTTTTAAAAAACCTCTTGATTTTTTCGTGTATTTTGAAGAAAAACGTGTAAAATTTGTACTGAGGCCACCCCCACTTCCGTGTGGAAAAAGGGGAAAACTATGTTTTAGGGTTTTAAATTTTTTCCAAAATTTTATGCGAGATAACCGACAGACAAAAATTATTATAAATATATAATTCCAGGGCCCCCTTATAAATTTTGAAAAATTTAAAAAAAATTGGGCAGCATGTCCCCGTACCCCCAGGTGTAAGGTTTTTGTAACCCCCCCGGTGGGGACAGGTACCCCCGGTTAAGAACCACTGCTCTAGTTCAAAACTCCCCCAGGGGCTACTTTTTTTTTCCGTCTCCCAGTAGCCCCAAGACACCCACATGCCCGCCCTCAACTTTCCCCCCCCGACCCCGCAAGTGGGCAGAGGGCACCCGGGGGAAGCAAAGCCCTCCCCAAATTTAATTTTAAAGTTTCACTCAAAAAATCCAGCCTGCGACACAGGCGAGGGCCACCATTCAGACTTCTGAAAAAACATATAAGGCCAAACCCCCTGAGGCCTCAAGGGAAAATAAAAGGGCCCAAAAACCCCCCAACAGGTTGGGGAAAAAATTTTAAAAAAAAAATCCCAATAAAAAAATATAGGGTGGAGTCAAAAAATTTTTCGTCTCATCAAAATTCCCTCTAAATGACCTTTTTTAGGAGAGCTCGCCGCGGGACCCTCCCCAATCTCTGAGACGAAACCCGAGAGACGGGGGGGGGGGAAACGGGGAAGCGCCATTGTTTCCCCTAAAGAAAAAAAAAAAAAAACGGTAGCCTTTGGAAATTTTTACGGGCCCCCGGAAAATAAAGGGAACCAAAGGGTTCCCCTAATAAACTCAAGAAAACGTATTTGCTACGAGAAAACCCTTTTGGGGGGTAAAAAAAACCAGATTTTAAAAAGGCTGGGCCCCGGACCGGTATTAACCCAAAAATTTTTTCAAAGCCCATGACAAATAAATTTTTTTAACTTTTGGGTATTATAAATTTTTTTTTTCATACGCCCCTTTATCCTAAGTTTTGGAAACTAGCCCCAATTGTTTATTATAGGCGTCCCGCCAAAAAATAGCGGGGGACTGGTTTTTTTTTTTCAAAAAGTATTTTTAAAGTGATATTTTGGGTATTAACTGCGTTTTTATGGATTTAGATTTTTTTTTTTTCCCATGTCCCAAAAACATATTAGGATGGGACAGAGGGGTAAAATAGTAATCCTCCCGGAAAATAATTTCCCTTTAGATTTAAACCCGTTAGAGCATGTAAACCCAAAACTCCCAAATGTAACAAAAAAATCAACAGTAAAAAATTGAAAGGGAAATTTTTTGTAAAATTTCGATGGGGGGCCTTTACTGGGTTACACCCAAGGGGCCCCAAAGGGGAAAGGGTAACTGTACGGGGGGAGGAGGTTCCCTTTTCCCTTTTGGTCCAGCTGGACAGAGAAATAAAGTTAAAAAAAAAGGACTTCCCAAAAAAGCCCGGGGTTTCAAACCGGGCTAAGATGATATATGGACACCATCCCCGGGTCTCATTTAATGAGCCCCTACAAGAATGGGCGTTCCCAAAAAAGGAGGGCCTAAACCCGGGGGTTTTTTCCATCTCCTTCCAAAAATTTCCCCAAACCCAAAGGGTTTCACAACACAAGGAGTAAAGAAAAAAAAAACCCGGTAAGTATCTTGTGTTTTTAAAAAGGGAGCTACATAAACCTTTATTCTTTGGTACCATTTTTTTTGGGTTTTTCCTCCCGCTCCCTTTTTTTTTAAAAACATCAAAAATTTTAACTTAAGAAATTTTTTATCGTAAAAAAAAGAAATTTTGCAGGATGCTTTTGGGAAACAAAATGTCATTTCGGCCCCAAATTCCCCCAAAGGGCCTTTTCCCCCCAAAATCGAAAGGGCCCCCACCTTGAGACGGGTGCATTACTGGAAATTTTTCCAGGAAAAACCCTGGTGTAATCTAAAAAATATTTTTTATCCCATTTTTTTCCCTTTTTTTTGGTCAAAAACCCAGTCACCCATGCAAGGATTAGCTTCTATGATCAATTTAAAAGCAACAAAATTTCAAAAATTTTTTTTAACCCCCCTTGATTGTCCCTTTCAGGAAAGTTTTTGGGCTCAAATGATAAAATAAAAAAACCTTCCTTTAAGGGAAAACTTTTAGTGGTTTAAATCACATTTCCCGATGCAGCTGGTGGGTTTTTGATTTTTTGATTTAAATTTAAAAACACTAGCAAAGTTTATGGGGATTTTAAATTGGGGCCCTCATACCCTCTAAAATGACATTATAAATTTTTTTAATTGTTTTTCTTTTTGCCTTTTTTTTTTTGCAGAAATTTAAATTTTTTATTATTTTTTTTTGGTGGTGGTTTTCCCTTTTCCTCCTCCCCCTCGACAAACTAGTGAGCTTGTGGGAGAAAATACTGGGGGAGGAGAAGAGTCCCGTCGCAGGCATTGATGGCACGATGGGGATGGACCTTGTCAAAGGGAAATGCTTCATTTTTTGTAAAATAGGAGTTTTTGGGCTACCTAAAAGTGGCCTCCCATTTCTTACTTTTGCAAATGCTCGGTGGGGGAAAAATGAATTTTAATTGAAATCAAAATCCCACTTGTTATACTTTTTTTCACACCCAAAAAAAAATATAGAGTTTTAAATTAAAGAACCTAACTCCCCACCTTTTGTTTTAAATTGGTCCCAAGGGTAACCCAAATTGGGGGCAGATCTACGGGTTTGCCCCTTTTAATTTTTAGAGGAAGGGAAAGAATTTTTCCTTCCCGCCAAAAGATCATGCCACGTTTAAGGGAAAATTTGGGCCCCGGGGGAAGGGGGGAGGTCCTCTCTTCCCCCGGGCACTGCAAGTCCTCCTCTGCAATACAAGGGTTTCCCCCCCAAGGGTCCTGGCCCGCACTAAGCACCCCCAAGAACCCAGGTTTTTTTCATTCCACACCCTGCCCCCCTTTCCCCGCTGCCCAATCTTTCCTTTCCCCCTGCTGTGCCCTTTTTTTTCTGGCCATTCCCCCCCCCGAAGCGGCCCCCACCCGCAGGAAATTTCCCCCCAGGCATGGGGGCCGGGAAAACCCTTCATGGGAGAAAATTTATGCCTGGGGGGAGGGGGGGATCCAAATTCATCAATCATCATCAGCAGCACAGCAAAGGAGGAGCCCGTGCCCCCCACCCGCCGTGAAGGGGAAGGGGGGAGAGCGGCGAGATACAGCGTGAGGAGGACCAGAAAATTTATATATTTCTCAAAAATTACAACATGATCTTTACCCCATCGAAAGGGCCCTTATTGGGGGGGCAATGGGGGGATATCTACAGCCCCGGCGTTCCTGGAACTCCCTCGAGGGGCGCTTTCTAAAGGGGGTGCCCCCTCGGGATCCCCCACTACTGCGGGATGGGAACCCCCGGGCCCTTTTTCCGCAGAAACTTCCCACGGGCCCTGAAAAGGGGCCCCCAAAAAAAGCCCAGGTGCCCTTTACCCGGGCCGGGGAGGAGCCACCCGGATTTCATCACCCACAGTTTGGGCAGGGGAAAGGGTCCGCGAAATGTAATTGGCAGGAGATGTTTTTCAGGGTGAAATTTACATCCACACCTGGCAGTCGCTGGGGGAACCTTTGTCTAAAAAACCGTATAAGGGAAATTCGGCCTGGGGGGAGGAGGGTTTTTTTTCAAGTCTGTAAAGGCAATTCTTTAGCGTGTTTTACTGTTTTTTTTTTTTGATATATTATGAATAAACATTTACGAAGATTACAGATATCATATATCTGGAACCAGTCTTAAGATGTCCATAGACCCCTATATCTCTTTTGTCGGGCGGGGCCCCGGGGCCCCTTTTCGCCTGGGGAATTTAAAAATTTCGCGTGACAGTCCAGAGATAAATGGTCTATGCACAGGCAATATATCACCCACTGGGAGTTTTTAAATAAATTTTTATTTAAATACGTATTTAAATACATTTGTGTATTTTTTGAAAAAGTATTTAAATACATTGGGGGTATGTATTTAAAACAGATTTTAAAAACTTTTATGAGTTTAAAAAATTTAAATTTAAATACTTTTTTCCCGTTAAATTTTGGGAATAAACCCGCCCCAAATATCTGGCAACCCTGTGTTACAGTGAACCCGTGTTTTTTCCCGGGAAGGAAATGTCCGTTTTCAAGGAAAATTTTGGCCCCGAAAGGAAAATTTTAAGGAAACCCAAAATCTAAAAAATCCCAGGAAACCATTTTTTTTTGGACATGTTAAAATGGTGTATTTAAAAATTTTTACAAAGATTTAAATAAAATTAAATTTTTTTAAAATTTTTAGATTTATATTTTTAAAAAAATTTAAAGATTAGTGCCCCCCTCTGTATACACCCAGAGGGGATAAGCCACAAGGGATAAATCATGTCCCCGGGGCAAA
>JACEEZ010024682.1:0-13528 GCA_016584305.1 Chionoecetes opilio
AAATATAGAATAGCCTTGATTGTAAAAAAAGAAACGGTAGGCAGGACAGCTCGACGGCTACTGATGCACGTCAACTTGTCAAGTTGTAGAAATGTCCCATTTGAAACGCTAGACTTGCCCCGACCATGGGCTTCGTCTGGGTTGGGGACAGACTCTTCATAGTCTTCCATAGAAGACAGTTCCATAAACCCTTTACTCTTCCTTTACATCTATTCCAAATGGAACAGTCGCCGAGAATTTCCGCGTCGGCGAGCGTTCCACTGTCGGCGACAGTTCTCGTTTGATGCTTCGGCGACAGTTCCTATCGGCGACAGTTCCATAAACCATCAGTAGCCGTCTGGCTCTCTCTTGTACAAGTCAGCCAATGTTATGATTCAGTAAACTCCCGCCGCATCATGTGCTGCGGGAAGTAATGCGCGCATCACGTCAACACTAGTGTGGACACACATCCGTTCTGCATCACTTCCCGCATCACATAATGCGCATCGTAATGCCTAGTGTGGACGTAGCTTTAGCGAACATTCAGTCACAAGCGACGAGATGTACACACGGTAGCATGTGGCATCACTGACAAGCGGTCCGGCGGCTTTGTTGATCAACACGTCTTTGTTAGTAAATGGACTGCACCTCGTAAACAGACTGCTGCTCACACACCACCGCTATAGAACGGTATGGACCCGGTGACAAATTAAATACATTGCGAATTACAAAATACATTACAAAATTAAAATACATTGACATTTTTTGCTGATTCTTCGCCGTGTTGGACTCTGTTGTTTTTCTATATGACGGGAAGGGGCCACCCAACTCACCCGGCTCTGTGTGACAATAGCATTACCTTAACGGTAAATTTAGAGTTTGTCCTTAATCACATACATTATTTCGATATCACTTTTATTCAATCTTTGTCTAATTAGTTAGGGGTCTACTCTATACCATTACCGATGCAGATTCGTGTTTTTTAGAGAAAAGCCCAAGTCAGGAGGTTAGGATAAGTTAATGACCCTTCAGCAAAAATCCAGGAGGGGCCACAGCCTCCCCTTATTAAAAAAATTTGGTTAACTCCAAGGATTCCTAACCTAGCTTTCTGACCAGGGGAGGGATTAAATATATATATATATATATATATATATATATATATATATATATAAATTTGCAACGGTAAATTATAGTATAGATATTCAGGTAAATTGTCTTAATGTATACCTAACCTTAACCTATGTTCGAGGTAGGGGGTTCACCGAAAAGGCAGGCACCGCTCGGGGATCGAACCCGAGACCTTCCACTTGCCGGGCGGACGTGCTACCGTTACACTACGGTCGCTTCCCGGTGGCATATTCGCCTGATTTGGAAGAGTTTGTGGTCTAGGGATATCAACCGCCAATCACGGTTGTCAGAACTCGTGACGTCACACAAAGGGGTGGAGCTAACGTGAATCGCCGTGAAGCGAGGCCCTGCTCTCTCTCTCTTCTCCTCTCTCTCTCCTCTCTCTCTCTCTCTCTCTCTCTCTCTTCTCTCTCTCTCTCTCTCTCTCTCTCTCTCTCTCTCTCTCTCCAATACCTGAAGGCAGTGAAGGGGTGAAGGGAGGTATGAAGGAAAAAGTTTAAGGGGGTGAGGGGGGAGGTTTTGAAGGGGTGAACTCTCTCTCTCTCCAATACCTGAAGGCAGTGAAGGGGCGAAGGGAGGTATGAAGGGAAAAGTTTAAGGGGGTGAGGGGGGAGGTATTGAAGGGGTGAAGGGAGGTATTTGAAGGGTGGGCATGGGAAGCTCTCTCTCTCTCAAATACCTGAAGGGGTGATAGAGATAGAAGGGGGGGGAGAGAGAGAGAGAGAGAGAGAGAGAGGAGAGAGAGAGAGAGAGAGAGAGAGAGAGGGAGAGAGAGAGGAAGAGAGAGAGAGAGAGAGCTTCCCTTATCACCCTTCAAATACCTCCCTTCACCCCTTCAATACCTCCCCCCTCACCCCCTTAAACTTTCCCTTCATACCTCCCTTCACCCTTCACTGCTTCAGGTATTGGAGAGAGAGAGAGAGAGAGAGAGAGAGAGAGAGAGAGAGAGAGAGAGAGAGAGAGGAGAGAGAGAGAGAGAGAGAGAAAGAGAGCACAGGGCCTCGCTTCACGGCGATTCACGTTAGCTCCACCCCTTTGTGTGACGTCACGAGTTCTGAGGGCTTCGCCAAGGCCGTCTCAATCTATAAAGGCCTGCGCCTGAGATTTATGACGTCACGGACTGAGTCTGTACGAGGCCACCGAGATGACAAGTTTACCTACCTAATTATATGTTTATCAGTATAAAAGATATATTGTTATCTTCGGAAATGTTTGTTCTATAATATTATCAAATAAAAACCCGTAAAAACACACTAAAGAAATGCCATTATGAGACTCAAGAAATATGCATGAACTTAAACTCTTCACCAGTTAATATTTTTCTCGAAAACATTTTACATGGAGAACATCAATAGAAGCGGAATTTAGTTAGCTTTCCATTGCTATATTTTGTTTTCTGATAAATGAATTAGCAGCATGCATAAATTAGCGTTAACTAAATACATAACATCATGAAATCGGGTAATGTCCTACCTAATTATATGTTTATCAGTATAAAAGATATATTGTTATCTTCGGAAATGTTTATTCTATAATATTATCAAATAAAAAACCGTAAAACAGACTAAAGAAATGCCATTATGAGACTCTCAAGAAATATGCATGAACTTTAACTCTTCGCCATTTAATATTTTTTGCTCAAAAACATTTTGCATGGAGAATACAATAGAAGCGGAATTTAATTAGCTTTCCATTGCTATATTTCGTTTTCTGATAAATGAATTAGAACCATACATAAATTAGCGTTAACTAACTAAAAGGATCATGAAATCGGGTAATTTTTCCCGATTGATGATGTTATTTATTTAGTTAACGCTAATGTATGTATAGTTCTAATTCATTTATCAGAAAACAAAATATATCAATGGAAAGCTAATTAAATTCAGCTTTTATTGATATTCTCCATGTAAAATATTTTCGAGCAAAATATTAAATGGCGAAGAGTTTAAGTTCATGCATATTTCTTGAGTCTCATAATGGCATTTCTTTAGTGTGTTTTACGGTTTTTTATTTGATAATATTATAGAACAAACATTTCCAAAGATAACAGTATATCTTTTATACTGATAAACATATATTAGATAGGAAATTACCCGATTTCATGATGTTATGTATTTAGCTAACGCTAATTTATGCATGCTGCCAATTCATTTATCAGTAAACGAAATATATCAATGGAAAGCGAATTAAATTCCGCTTCTATTCATATTCTCCATGTAAAATGTTTTTGAGCAAAATATTAAATGGCGAAGAGTTAAACAGTGGGTGAAAGGTGGGTGCAATGAGAGCCGTACCGCCCGTACATCCTCACACGCGAAAGCTCGGCTCCTACTGACTCGCATAGCAGACTCTGCTACTGACGTCACGTCCATCTCGCTCTCCCAGGCGCAGGCTTTTACATACAGACGGCTTTGGCTTCGCTCACGGCGATTCACGTTAGCTCCACCCCTTTGTGTGACGTCACGAGTTCTGAGGGCTTCGCCAAAGCCGTCTGTATGTAAAAGCCTGCGCCTGGGAGAGCGAGATGGACGTGACGTCAGTAGCAGAGTCTGCTATGCGAGTCAGTAGGAGCCGAGCTTTCTGCGTGTGAGGATGTACGGGCGGTACGGCTCTCATTGCACCCACCTTTCACCCACTGTTAACTCTTCGCCATTTAATATTTTGCTCAAAAACATTTTACATGGAGAATATGAATAGAAGCGGAATTTAATTCGCTTTCCATTGATATATTTCGTTTACTGATAAATGAATTGGCAGCATGCATAAATTAGCGTTAGCTAAATACATAACATCATGAAATCGGGTAATTTCCTATCTAATATATGTTTATCAGTATAAAAGATATACTGTTATCTTTGGAAATGTTTGTTCTATAATGTTATCAAATAAAAAACCGTAAAACACACTAAAGAAATGCCATTATGAGACTCAAGAAATATGCATGAACTTAAACTCTTCGCCATTTAATATTTTGCTCGAAAATATTTTACATGGAGAATATCAATAAAAGCTGAATTTAATTAGCTTTCCATTGATATATTTTGTTTTCTGATAAATGAATTAGAACCATACATACATTAGCGTTAACTAAATAAATAACATCATCAATCGGGAAAAATTACCCGATTTCATGATCCTTTTAGTTAGTTAACGCTAATTTATGTATGGTTCTAATTCATTTATCAGAAAACGAAATATAGCAATGGAAAGCTAATTAAATTCCGCTTCTATTGATATTCTCCATGTAAAATGTTTTTGAGCAAAATATTAAATGGCGAAGAGTTAAAGTTCATGTATATTTCTTGAGAGTCTCATAATGACATTTCTTTAGTCTGTTTTACGGTTTTTTATTTGATAATATTATAGAATAAACCTTTCCGAAGATAACAATATATCTTTTATACTGATAAACATATAATTAGGTAGGAAATTACCCGATTTCATGATGTTATGTATTTAGTTAACGCTAATTTATGCATGCTGCTAATTCATTTATCAGAAAACAAAATATAGCAATGGAAAGCTAACTAAATTCCGCTTCTATTGATGTTCTCCATGTAAAATGTTTTCGAGAAAAATATTAAATGGTGAAGAGTTTAAGTTCATGCATATTTCTTGAGAGTCTCATAATGGCATTTCTTTAGTGTGTTTTACGGGTTTTTATTTGATAATATTATAGAACAAACATTTCCGAAGATAACAATATATCTTTTATACTGATAAACATATAATTAGGTAGGTAAACTTGTCATCTCGGTGGCCTCGTACAGACTCAGTCCGTGACGTCATAAATCTCAGGCGCAGGCCTTTATAGATTGAGACGGCCTTGGCTTCGCTCACGGCGATTCACGTTAGCTCCACCCCTTTGTGTGACGTCACGAGTTCTGAGGGCTTCGCTCACGGCGATTCACGTTAGCTCCACCCCTTTGTGTGACGTCACGAGATCTGACAACCGTGATTGGCGGTTGATATCCCTAGACCACAAACTCTTCCAAATCAGGCGAATATGCCTCCCGGTGACAACCCACACATCTCCCCCCGAAAGCTCTGGGGCCAGGGCCAGTCCGGGGAATGTGTATCGCTCTGGGCCCATACTTATAAAGATTTAGGATTCGTCCTAGGATTCGTCCTAACCCTGCGTCCTAAGGTTCGAGGAAAGTCTAAGACGCGTCCTAAGACGGCGGCTTAGGACGAAGCGCTGAGCGCTACATTTAGCAAGAGTCCAATTTGGATTTCATGAAATATCACTACTAAGAGTCATCAGAAAGGTATAAAAATATCGAAAAACACAAGATTAATATTTCTATGATAATTGCTGAAGACTACAACGAATGAATTCATCTATAAGAATAATTGTACCAGATATGCAACAAACGTTAAAAAAAAAAATTTGACTTTGTCTAAGCTCTACGACGGAAAAAAAAAATTTTTTCAGGAAAAGATTCATCCTTGGCCAGCTCTTTAAAAGCAAGGGAAAAAAATGTCCATGCCTGCGGGGGGAAATTTTTCCAGCCGAGATATCGGAGAAGAGCAAGGCAGATGCTGACAGGCCATCGCCAACCACATGACGCCGCCCCGCTTCCATAGCGAGAGATACGTAAAGGATCCGGGTTATAATGGCGAGGGATTTCGGGTCTTTTTTCAAAGACACGACTTTTTTTTTTTGGCCTAAATAGGTGCTTTTTCTAAGGAGATAGGGTTATCATAACGAGAGTTTCACGTCGTTTTCAAGACACCGATATTTTTTTTTGGCCCCTTTTTATAAAGGTGCTTGTTTAATGAAGAGTTTTTTTTGCCAAACCCAAAAAAAAAAGTTTAAAAAAAAGTTTTTTGTGGTTAAGGTTTGTAGGTTTCTTTAAAACTATAGGTTGGGTTTAGGTTCTTTAAAACCCCTTACATTTGGTTGGGTTTCTTTAAAAACCCTGTAAGGTTAGGTTTAATTTTATTTTTTTTCATTATTATTTTTTTTTTTTTTTTTGCGCAAAAAAAAAAACTATCTCCATAGAGCAAGCACCATTGTAGGCCAAAAAAAAAATAGCGGTTCTGAAAACGCCCGGAACTCTCCCCCATTATTACGGAGAAGTTTTTTTTTGCGCAAACCCATTTAAAAAACAAAAACAAAATTATCACGAATATTATGGTACCATTTCCATTAAAAAACACTACCCCATCAGAAAAAGCACAAAATTTGGCCGGAAAGTTTGTCAGAGTTTTATGGGTTTTTAATGAAACCTATAAGTTAGTTAGATATACTTTGTGGTTAAGGTTTTGGGGGAAAATTTTAAAACAAAGGCTCCCCCCTTATTTCTTTTATAGCCAACAAGTTGGGACATATGGGAAACCGGGGTTTTTGGGGGGGGAGACACACATAAGGGAAATAGGCCCCCCCAAAAAATCCCTAAATAGGGATTTTCCCTATTTCAAATTTTATGGGGGAAATTTACCCCGATTAGGTTATGACTGGGGGAATCCCCCTAGTTTGGGGGATTTTTTGTGGGGAGCCATATTTCCCTTTTATGAGGTTGCCCTTTTGGGGGGAAAACAATAAGGGAAATTTTCCCCCCGAAAAAGCCATGAACTAGGAAAATTTTCCCTATTTTAAGGTTTTTTTTTTTGGGGGGGGCCAATTTCCCTTAGGGCTCCCCCCCCCAAAAAACCCAGGTTTCCACCAGCCCCAAGTTTTTGGCCAAAAGAAAAAGTGGGAGATTGAGCCTTATTCTAAAGATGACAAACTTACAGACCAAACCTGCACCTTCTTCACCCCCTGTGCTGGCACAAACCTAATAACATAACCTAACCAACTTAACCAACCTGACCTGCCCAATAACCAAAAAGGCCCGGTCACACGACACTTTTTCCGGATCTTTTTCGTATTTTGTCCCAAAAAAGTGCCCGTAGTGGTGGCAAAAATATGCGCGTTGTACACGGCGTTTCGGCTACGAGAAATCTTCATGGCATTTTCCCGGGACCCCAACCAAAAAAAAATAATAAACATTAGGATCCCTGAAATTAATTCGGCCATGCAGACAAATAAGGATGGACTCATTAAAAAAAAAAACAGATGTTTAAAAGACAGAAGTAAATAGTAGACCCAACATTTGGTCAGTTAGGTGGAGACCTTTTTTTTAAAGATTTTCCGGTTGGGTTTTGGTTTCTTTAAAACCTAAAAGGTTGGGTTTGGGTTTTCTTTAAAAAACCTATAAGACCCGATAATTTCTCCCGGCAAGTTTAAGTGCTTTTCTGAGGAGATACAGTTTTTTAAAGGGAAACGGTCCCATAAATTCGGTGATGTTTTTTTTTTTTTTTTTTAACTTTGGGCTGCGCAAAAAAAAACTATCTCCATTAGAAAATGAACCATTGAAGACCGGGAAAAAAAATAGTCGGTGTCTTTTTAAAGACCGAAGTCATCGCCATTTTCCCAAATTCTGAGTTGGGTTTATTTTATTTTGGGTTTTAGGTTAGATTAGGTTATGTTAAGGTTTTGGGTTGGGTTATGTTAAGTTAGGGTAGTTTTGGGTTTAGGTTATTTTGATTTATTTAGGTAAAAAAACAATTTTGATGGTGCGCGATTGTCCGGGTGGTTGGCACCCCAAACCCCTGGGGAAATATTTATGTTTGGTTTAGGTCATCCTCGAGCCTGACAATTTAACCTTTTTCATAGTGTAGATTTCTTCATCTGGTCTTTTAAACCCAATTTCCCGGCGCAATTGAATAAAAGCTGAACATATACTACCTAGAATTAGTTCTTTCAACCAAAAACTGTTAGTTAGGGGTTTGAGGGGGGTTGGTATATAAAAGATGATATCAAAAAAAATAAAAAATTTTCAAGACTACGGCAGTGGGAAAAGAAATAGAGCTATAGGATATTTTTTCCCTGGCTTAATAAATCACGAATTATTCAATTTTTTAAATTTTTTTTTTTAGTGAGCCTACTCTAAATTGCTTTTTTTCCAACATGATACCATTTTATAACAGTTGATGGGGGGTGCATTCAATCTGTATCACGAACATGATATCAAGGCAGGAGGAACAGACTACCCAAAAGTGAAAATAAACCCCCGTGACTTGTCAGCATGATCGCCGATTTTTTCGTGTTTTTTTATAATTCCCCTAGTTGTAAAATATTTAATCCCTTTTCGGTCCAAAGGGGTTTGCTTTATTAGTAGTTCAACAAGTTCTCCAGTACATCTCCTGTCACGAAAAATTTCAGGAGTGGGTGGAGCACTAGTTTTCGTCTTAGGACGAGTCTTAGCCGCCCCCCTGCGCGCTAGGACACCTCACACCCGTCCAGCCAAACCTCGAAATTTGGACGGCTAGCATTTAGGTGCGTCGAAAAAGATTTAGGAGCCCGGCCCCCAATTTAAGACTCGAGCGAGTCTTAAAACGAAACCCAAATTTTTATAAGTTGGCCGGATCCCACTCACTGCGCCTGTTTGAGATAGGGGGTTCACCCAAAAGGCAGGCACCCCCTCGGGGATCGAACCGAGGGGCCTTCCCCTTTCCCGGGGGGACGTGCTACCGTTCCACTACGGCGCCTCCCCGGGGACAACCCCCACAACCTAGTACAAAAAAAAATGGCAATTAAATAGTAAAAAATGGGCACCCGGATGGTTGGAAGCCTCACAAAAGGGTCGCCCCCTTTTCTCTTTAAAAAACGTCAGGTTAGGTTACGTTAGTCACGGTTAGTTCCTTACCAATATCTTTATAAAATTTTTGTGGGAAACACAATGAGGGGATTTTTTAGAAAAAAACCCATGGTTAGCCCCAGAGCGACAGGCAGGTCTTAACCCCCGGGACCCCCCCCAGAATGGGTAAATCGGGCACCCCGCTCCGCTGGATAGGGGGGGGGTCGTCCCCTATTGGAAAGGGAAAGGGGACCGCAGGACGCAACAATTTCCGCGGGATTTAATGCTCAGCGACCAGGCAAGGGCTTTTCCCCTCTATTTCTGACCGAATTGCAGTATCTGGGAAGCATCAGAGACCGCAGAGTCGGGTTCACGCCGGTAAGAAAAACGGACCGACCTAGCGTTCGTGTCCTGGTGGGGAAAAGCCCACGGAGTTTCGAAGGGGATGCTTTCAGCCATGTTTATCTCAAGAAGGCGTTTTTCTCAGTACTGAGTCACTCGGGATCCTGCGACTTGAGGGATTCTGCAAGGATATTTGGGTTTTATAATGGGCGTATTCGGGACTGAGGGTGCTTTAAGTGTGGGAGGTGTACCAGTTTTTTTCTGTGAAACAGGATGGGCAAGGGTGGTCCTTGCCCCATCACTTTTCAAGTTGAGCGGGGTTACAAATTTAAAATAAAGGAGTGGGGCATTGTGGAACACCAAGTATGATCGTTTTTTTCCCGTGGCAGAAACTTTTTTAGGGGTGGAGGTTGGTGATCTTCTTCTCACGAGGGGGGCAAACCTTTGGGAATGGAGGTCCCTGGTCAAAAAACAAAAGGTCCAGGGTTTGGAGACTTCAGATGAAGCAGACGTCTTTCGCGTGGGCGAGGGCAGAAAAACTGGGGAAAAACAACTTTTAGGAGAAATTGAGGGGGTCACGTCAAGAATCTTACGGGGAGCCCAAAAACCACGGTGTTATGGGGGTGCTACTGGGGTTTTGGGGTTGTGGCCTTGGGGGGCAAAACCGGATTAATCCCTTTTGGAAAATTTTCTTTCTTTGGGGGACCAGGGCACTAAAAGTCTTAAGGCGAAACAAGCCCGGTAAAAAGGCTTCGCAGCTGGGTATTGGGTCTCGGTAAAACCCTGCAGTGGAAAAAGGCCCTTAACGCTTGTGACCCCCGGCTTATCATGTGGCACGACCCAAAATTTCCCCTTTTAACGGAGGGAACAATGGCTGGAAAAGGGGCGCCCAACAAGGTCGGGGGGGAATGTGTTTTTTTCAAGTGGGTAGGGGAAGGGAACCCGGGAACCGCCTGTCCCCCCGGGATGGCTTTATGGGCAGGCAGACCCCCGGCATCCCCGTTTATTTAGAGCTCCGGGTGGGGCGGCCCCCCAATCCTGTGGCATATTACCAAATCTATAAATATAAGCGAAAGTGTGTGTGTGTGTGTGTGTGTGTTGTTTTGTGTGTGTGTGTGTGTTTGTGTGTGTGTGTGTGCGGTGTGTGTGTGTCCGCGATAGGGCCGCCCCCCGTGCCCCAGTCCCATCATAGGCACATTTTTGGGGAACCAGCTCGGACCAGGGGCAACTTTTAAGCCCACTTATGAGATGATCCGATCACATTGAGGAAACCTTGATGTAGGGTGAGGGGTAATTGGTGAGTGAATGGGGGGGTGATGGGTAATGGGTGTGGGGTGATGGGTGAGTGAATGGGTGGGGGGTTTGATGGGTGATGGTGAGGGAATAGGTGGGAGGTGATGGGTAATGGGTGAGTGAATGGGTGTGTGGTGATGGGTAATGGGTGAGTGAATGGGTGGGGGGTGATGGGTAAGGGTGAGTGAAGGGTGGGAGGTGATGGGTAAGGCGTTAATACTACATTCTACATCCATGATTTCAGGAAAGTTAGAAGGGGTATCTGGAGAGTCTGTGTTTGGTGGGCCTTCATAGCCCTTCGCAGGAGCTAGCCAAAAGTCCGCCCGGAGGGCGGCTTTTTCGGGTAGTAGGTCATATTTGTTAGTGTCCAGAAGTTAATGGTATCTTCACTACATAAATAGTGCAGAAAAAACTATAACAAATCGTGTTATTAAGGTTGGCAGTGAAAGCTCAGTTCTGTCTTAATAAAAATATGGGTTATTATGAAGCAGAAATGGGCTTTCACTGCCAACCAAATACACACCAAATACAACAAAATACACCAACATAAAGACATGTTAAGTGTATATTTTTTATATATATATAATATATATATATATATAATATATATATATTTATATATATAATATATTATATATATATATAATATATATATATATTTTATATATATATATATATATATTATATATATAATATAAGCGAAAGTGTGTGTGTTTGTGGGGTGCGTGTGTGTGTGTGTCCGAGATAGGTGCCGCCCCCAGTGCCCCAATCCCATCATATGGCACAGTTTGGAACCAGGTCGACGAGCGAACATTTTTAGGGCCCTGTTGGGGGTGATCCGATCACTTTTATTTTTTTTATTTATTTTTAGTAGCCTATTAGCGAGAATTGGAAAAAAAAAGTGGCTTGCGAGAATTGAGGAAACCTTGATGTAGGGGGAGGGTAATGGGTTAGGAATGGGTGGGGTGAAGGGAATGGGTTGGGGTGATGGGTGAGTGAATGGGTGGGGGGGTGATGGGTTGGGGGTGATGGGTGATGGGTGAGGGAATAGGGGGGGAAAGTGATGGGTAATGGGTGAGTGAATGGGTGTGTGGTGAGGGGTAATGGGTGAGTGAATGGGTGGGGGTGATGGGTAATGGGTGAGTGAAAGGGTGTGGTGTGATGAGTAAAGCGTTAATACATACATTTCTACATCCATGATTTCAGGAAAGTTAGAAGAGGCTACTGGAGAGTCTGTGTTTGGTGGGCCTTCGGCCCACCAAACACAGGTGGTGGGCCAATAGCCCCCCGGGCAGGAGCTAGCCAAAAAGTCTCCCCGGAGGGCGGCTTTGCGGCTAGTATATTATATACCCGGGACACCCTATTTGTTCACAACCCGGGTAAAGCTGTGTTTTATATCAAGCTTCCCTTTTTCAGATAAAAACTATTTTTCTGATAGATTTTGATGGGGTTTTGAATGAAATGATATTTGTTTTCTTGGCAATCACTATTTTTTCCCCCCTTGACCTCACCTCTAAAAAAACTAATGATTTAAAAAAAAAAAATGTATGTTTTCTAAACACATCAAAATCTACCAGAAAAATATAGTTTACGAATAAAACTACACTAACCCACCCCTGACCTAACCTAACCTGAGGGGGTTGCAAAATGAGCACTGAGCACGCCGTGACTGGCGGCCTGGCGGGCCCCGGGGAAAAGGGGATGTGCTGGAACTGCGTGAATGGCGGCGGGGGAGTGTCATATTTATTCATACAAGATAGGTTTTGTCCATGGTTTTGACCCAAAATAACAGTTTGCTAAGAGGGTTTTAAGGGTAGTAGAAGACGTATATGACAAAAGATTAGTCCTTCATATGTTAGTAAAAGAGATATAACAGGGGCGATAAAAAAGAATCTTAACTCATTAACCAACCTGGGCATTGGGTATTATTTTACAATAGGACCAAATTACCTACATAATTGGGAGCATGGTTTTTGTTTTCATTATTTGGGTTAAAAGAAAAACTCTCCCCAATGAGCTTCCGTCGCCAAATCAGTACTTTTGGAGATATGACAAGTGACAAGAGAGACAAGTGTTTACATGCGCCTCACTCCTTCTTTCTTAGTGACCTGCATCGCCTCAATTTCCCCGCCGGGGGAGCATTTTTTAATGCGAATTTGGCTTTAGTCAGGTTTAAAACGTGGGGTTAGGTAGATGATATTTTGGTACTTTCAACCAGTAATTTTGTACAAAGTACGTTAAAAGTATTATTTCCAATATATTTTGATTGGGTTTAAATGTGATGGTCACATTAAAAATCGTCAGGAAAAAGCCTCATTTTGGCAGTTATCCCCCTTTAAAGGCGAGGTCAATCAATCAATCATTGGGGGCATACGCCGGGGGACACGTCGCCCTTGCCCACTCTACGACGCCACTCCCCGGGGGTCACCACACGCGAGTTTCCCCTGCAGGCTCCTTTTCCATACAAGCAGCTCCGAAGTATCAACTTGCCCCAGCCACGAGCCCTTTTGGGCGCCCCCCTTTGGGCCCCCTCCATGCCCGGGTTGTCTCTTACAGATACAACCCGATGGAAGGATCGGTTTTAGGGTAGCTTGCCCCATGCCATATAGCCCAAGTTGGCGCTGACGGGGCTATGCAGGTAATAGGGCCCCGATTTAGTCTTATGGTGCAATCGCTGATTTGACACGTAATCAGCCCAGCGATACCCCCTGATTCTGCCAAGACTCTTTATTACCAGGGGGATCGATTCGTCTCTTCAAGTCGCTATTTTGTGTCCATGTCTCACAACCATACAGTAAACGGGATCACAAGCGACTTGAAGATCCGGGTCTTTGTCCCCCTGCACAAAGGGACCGACAACGCCAAATACTCCGCCGAGCCGAGTCGATAACACGTGGACCTGCCAATCCACCGTAAGACTTCTTGACGTGGGCCCGCCGTCATTATGACTGCGCTACCAGGTATGTAAAACTTTTCAAGATCTGAATGCCTCGCCGCACGCGTGAACAGACTGTTTCTGTTCATCTGCAGTATCCCCCCCGGCAGTAGATGTCCGCGGACGTAGCGCGGACCTCTATTACCGTCCATTTGCCATCTGCAAGTGTCCGCACTGTCGTCTATAGTCCTATGGTCGTCCGGGTCCATGGCGTAAAATAATATAA
>JACEEZ010024683.1:10000-12500 GCA_016584305.1 Chionoecetes opilio
AGGCCTCGCGGCCTCTTGTAGCTTCCTTATTTTCTTATGTTCTTATTTTGGGTTGTTTCCTTAAAACCCGAGCCCTGTCCCCAGCAGTGAATGGGTGTGGGGTGTTAGCCGGGGGTTTTTGACCCGCCTCCCGGGGTGGTGGCTTCCCCCAACACTAACCACTAAGCAGGAATGATTAAAATGTTGATATGGAGACGGGGCCACACCAGCGTTGCTCTGGCCCTGTAAAATACAACTAGATGAATACAACTAGATGAATACAACTAGGGTGAATACCACACACACACACACACACACACACACACACACAACAACACACACATACAAAACACACAGACCCAAAAGACACACACACACACCCACACACACACACCCCACACACACACACACAAAACACACACACACACACACAAATCAGAGGAGCAACTAAGGGTGTGAGAATCTCCTCCTCCTCCTCCTCCTCTTCTTCTTCTTCTTCTTCTTCTTCTACCTCCTCCTACTCCTACTGCTCCTCCTCCTTCTCCTCCTCCTCCTCTCTCTCCTCCTCCTCCTCCTCCTCCTCCTCCTCCTCCTCCTCCTCCTCCTCCTCCTCCTCCTCCTCCTCCTCCTGCTTGGTCAGCTGAGCGTGGACAGAGAAGGAAGAGGAGGAGGAGGAGGAGGAGGAAAGGGAGGGAGTGAAAGTTAGCTTTAATATCATCATCTTGCACTGGGCCACAACAGAGAGAGAGAGAGAGAGAGAGCGAGCGAGCGAGAGAGAGAGAGTTCATTTCGATATTATTTTTATTTTTTTTCTCTACAATCTATTCTGTAAACATTGTATTGAGAGAGAGAGAGAGCGAGAGAGAGAGAGCGAGAGTATTATCATTAACTTCTACTTAAATAGTTTTGTTGAAATAATAATAATATAATAATATAATAATAATAATAATAATAATAATAATAACAATAATAATAATAATAATAACAATAATAATAATAATAATAATAATAATAATAATAATAATAACAATAATAATAATAATAATAATAATAATAACAATAATAATAATAATAATAATAATAATAATAATAATAATAATAACAATAATAATAATAATAATAATAATAATAATAATAATAGCAATAATAATAATAATAATAATAATTTTTCTTTTCTTTTTTTCTCTTTTTTCTTTTTCTTCTGTCTTCTTTTTCTCACTTTCTTTCTTTCTTTCTTTCTCTGATTACCTTCTGTGTCTTCCAATAACTCTCTCTCTCTCTCTCTCCAGTCTCTCTCCTCTCTCTCTCTCTCTCTCTCTCTCTCTTCTCTCTCTCTCTCTCTCTCTCGCTTCGCTCTCTCTCTCTCTTTTTTTTTTTTCTCTCTCTCTCTCTCTCTCCTCTCTCTCTCTCTTCTCTTCTCTCTCTCTTCTCTCGCTCTCTCTCTCCTCTCTCTCTCTCTCTCTCTCTCTCCTCTCTCTCTCTCTCTCTCTCTCTCTTCTCTCTCTCTCTCTCTCGCTCGCTCGCAACTCTCTCGCTCTCTCTCATCTCTCTCTCTCTCTCTCCTCTCTCTCTCTCTCTCTCTCTCTCTCTCTCTCTCTCTCTCTCTCTCTCTCTCTTCTCTCTCTTCTCTCGCCTCCGTTCTCTCTCTCTCTCTCTCTCTCAGGTCTATTTACTTTTTACAACACAAATTCCAGGTCAACACACACACACACACACACCACACACCACACACACACACACACACAACACACACACACACACACACACACACACACACACACACACACACGGATCGCGTGATGTAATGTTTACTTGTGACGTCATCATGAAGGGATTGCGTCATTAGTCATCACCTCAAGAAAGAGAGAGAGAGAGAGAGAGAGAGAGAGAGAGAGAGAGAGAGAGAGAGAGAGAGAGAGAGAGAGAGAGATGAAGAGAGAGAGAGATTAAGAGAGAGAGAGAGATGAAGAGAGAGAGAGATTAAGAGAGAGAGATGAAGAGAGAGAGAGAGAGAGAGAGAGAGAGAGAGGGGTATAATGGCCAGGTGTATGATGCCTTAAGAGACACAGTAGAATTGATACACTCCTAACAAATATATCACAATAGGAAGTCACTATAGGTTCTTTTCAATACGTTACTAACTGAATATTCGTTAAAACCAGACCTAAATGTAAGTTACTCATATTTGCTGTACGATGCATGTCTGTGATGCCGCCGCGCCACTTGTGAACGCCAAGAGCTGCAGCCCAGGCAGCTAAGTCTCGTCCCACTCGTGTTTACAGTGCGTGTAGTTACATGTGGTTATATCGTGCTTTCTTTAATTACCCTGACGATGGAACATACAGTGAAATATTTGCAAAACATCAACTTTTCCCAGCTGACATTACATGAAAAGACTGTCATCAAGCGGTCCCGACTTTATTTGCAAGTATTACTGTAATTCTACCATCACCACCTCAGCCATCCCCTCTACTACCACCCCTTCTACCACCACCACTACTACCATCACCACCTCAGCCAT
>JACEEZ010024683.1:17500-27500 GCA_016584305.1 Chionoecetes opilio
CTACGCTCAAGGACCCTGAAACTGATCCTTCCACCGGGTTGTATCTTTAAGAGACAATCCGTGTTTATGCGAGATTCCTGTTTGATGTGACGCTTCTGTGCATGCAGCGGCGCCTCGTCACCGCAGCAGCAGTGCCCGTTAAGTAGGTAAAGGTCAGGTTAGGTTAGGTGATAAGCTTTATACCTGTTTTCTGTAACCTAACCTAACTGACCGACCTTTACTTAACCTAACCTGCCTGAACCTTTACTGAACTAGACCGACTGACGCTTTCCTTAACCTAACCTGACCTGACCTTTACTTAACCTAAACCTGACCTGACCTTTACTCAACCTAACCTGACCTGACTTTACTTGAACCTAACCTGACCTGACCTTTACTGCACCTGACCTGAACCTTTACTTAACTTAACCTGACATGACCTTTACTTCACCTAACCTGACCTACCTTACTCAACCTAACCTGACCTGACCTTTACTTAACTTAACCCTACCTGACCTGACCTTGACTTAACCTAACCTTACCTGACCTTTGACTGTACCTAACCTGACCTGACCTTTACTTAAACTATACTTGACCTGACATTTACTTAACTTAACCTGACCTGACCTTTACTTGAACCTAACTGACTGACCTTTTCCTGGGAACCTAACACTCAGCAGGGACAGTTAGGCTAGTAAGGGAAGGCAAATAAGGCGTTTACCCTGTATTTCTCTATACCAACCTGACCTTTTACCTGTTTTGTTTTCTGTAGAGAGTAACTAACCTAACCTGACCTTCCCTATCCTTATTGACTGCTATTGTGTTGAAGTGCCGCGTGATAACCACAAGGCCAATTGAACAGGGATCTCCATAAACAGTGGCGTGGAGGAGGCCAAGGGGGCGGGGGCGCCCACAAGGCTCGTGGCTGGGCAAGTCGTGCTTGCCCTGTGGAGAGGGCTGCTTGTATGGAAGGCAGCCCTGCATGGGACTGCTTGGTATGGGAAGGCAGCCTTAGTTAGTTTTCTATCCCATGTATTGCTACCATCTAACTCTATCTATCTATCTTCTTCTATCTATCTATCTATCTATCTATCTATTATCCTGCCATCCATCACCATCCATCCATCTCTCCTCTATCCGTCTATCTATCTATCTTTCTATCTATCTATTCATCTATCTATCTATCTATCTTATCTATCTATCTATCTATCTATCCATCATCTATCTTCTATCTATCTATCTATCTATCTATCTATCTATCCACCTACTATCTATCTAGCTATCTATCTATCCTCATGCACATCCATCATCCATCCATCCAGCCATCCATCCATCCATTCCATCTATCTATCTATCTATCTATCTATCTATCTATCTATCTATCTATCTATCTATCTATCTATCTATCTATCTATCTATCTTTCTATCTATCTATCTATCTAACTATCTATCTATCTATTCATCTATCTATCCACCTATCTATCTATCTATCTATCTATCTATTCATCTATCCATCCATGCTATCTATCTATCTATCTATCTATCTATCTATCTATCTATCTATCTATTATCTATCGATCTTATCCTATCTATTCTAATATCTATCTAAGGCAATCTCATCTTCCCTAATCTTGTGTGTCAGTCTTCCCATCACTTATCTGGGTCATGTGTGAGACCTAGCGTGACCTTATTAGGTGGGGTCAAGGGGGTATGATATTTTTTTAGTGGGGGGGGGTAATGGGGGGGGGTCGATATGTGTGTAGGGGGGGTCCTATTCTAGTCTCCTATTCTCCTCTATTCTCCTATTCTCCTCTATTCTCCTTTCTAGTCTCCTATCCTCCCTCTATTCTCCATTCTAGTTTCCTATTCTCCTATATTCTCCTAATTTTAGTCCTCCTAATTCTCCTAGATTTCTAATTTAGTGCTCCTATTCTCCTATATTCTCCTAATTTAGTCTCCTATTCTCCATATATCTCCTAATTTAGTCTCCTATTCTCACCTAATTTATCTCCTATTCTCCTATATTCTCCTAATTTAGTCTCCTATTCTCCTATATTCTCTAATTTAGTCTCCTATTCTCCTATACTTCCTCCTTAATTTTAGTCTCCTATTCTCCGATATCTCCCTAATTTGTCGCCTATTCTCCTATATTATCCTAATTTAGTCTCCTATTCTCCTATATCTCCTAATTTAGTCTCCTATTCTCCTATATTCTCCTAATTTATCTCCTATTTCTCCTAAGTAGTCGCCTATCTCCTAATTTAGTCTCCTATTCTCTATATTGCTCCTAATTTAGTCTCCTATTCTCCTATATTCTCCCTAATTTTAGTCTCCTATTCTCCTATATTCGTCCTAAGTTAGTCTCCTAATTCTCCTATATTCTCTATTTAGTCCTCCTATTCTCCTTATTCCTCCTAATTTGAGTCTCCTTAATTCTCCTATATTCTCCTAATTTAGTCCTTACTATTCTCCTAATTTTAGTCTCTATTCTCCTATATTCTCCTAATTTAGTCTCCTATTCTCACTATATTCTCCTAATTTAGTCTCCTATTCCTCCATATTCTCGCTAATTTAGCTCCTATTCTCCTATATTCTCCTAATTTAGTCTTCCTATCTCTCTATATTCTCCTACTTTAGTCTCCTATTCTCTATATTCTCCTATTTAGTCTTCCTATTCTCCTATATTCTCCTGAAAATGTAGTCCTCACTATCCTCCTCTATTCTCCTAATTTACTCTCCTATTCTCCCTATTCTCCTAATTTAGTCTCCTATTCTCCTATCTTCTCCTAATTTAGTCCCTATCCTCCTCTATTCTCCTAATTTAGTCTGCTATTCCTCTTATATTCTCTAATTTCAGTCTCCTATTCTCTTATATTCTCCTAATTTTCGTCTCCGATTCTCCTATATTCATCCTAATTTAGTCTCTCTATTCTCCTATATTCTCCTAATTTAGTCTCCTATCCTCCTCTATTCTCCTATTCTATGTCTCTTTCCCCTATGATTTCCTAATTTAGTCTCCTATTCTCCTATTTCTCTCTATTTAGGTCTCCTATCCTCCTCTATTTCTCATATTCTAGTCTCCTATTCTCCTATATTTCTCCTAATTTGAGTCTCCTATTGCTCCTAAATTCTCTAATTTAGTCTCCTATTCTCCTATATTCTCCTTAATTTAGTCTCCTATTCCCTATATTCAAAAAAAAAAAAATCCTAATTTAGTCTCCTATTCTCCTATATTCTCCTAATTTGTCCTCCTATCCTCCTATATTCTCCTATTCTATCTAGTTTCCTATTCTCGCTATATTCTCCTAATTTTAGTCTCCTATTCTCCTATATACTCACTAATTTCAAGTCTCTATTCTCCTATAGTTCTCCTAATTTAGTCTCCTATTCCTTCCCTATATTCTCCTAATTTAAGTCTCCTATTCTCCTATATTCTCCTAATTTAGTCTCCTATTCTCCTATATTCTCCTAATTTCGTCTCCTATTCTCCTCTATTCTCCTAATTTAGTCTCTATTTCTCCTATTTCTCCTATTTTAGTCTCACTATCCTCGCTCTATTCTCCTATTCTAGTCTCCTATTCTCCTATATTCTCGCTAATTTAGTCCCGTCCTATTCTGCCTATAGTTCTCCTAATTTAGTCTCCTATCCTCCTCTATTCTCCTATTCTAGTCTCCTATTCTCCTATATTCTCCTAATTTCGTCCTCCTATTCTCCTATATTCTCCTAATTTAGTCTCCTATTCCCTATATTCTCCTAATTTACCCGTCTCCTATTCTCACTATATTCTCCTAATTTTAAGTCTCTATTCTCCTAATTTAGTCCTCCTATTCTCTTATATTCTCCTAATTTAGTCCCTCTTCTCCTATATTCTCCCCTATTAGTCTCTATTACTCCTATACTTTCTCTAATTTAGTCTCACTCTTCTCACTATATTTCGCCTATTTAGTCTCTATTCTCCTATATTCTCGCTAATTTAGTCTCCTATTCTCCTATATTCTCCTAATTTAGTCTCCTATTCTCTTATTCTCCTAATTTAGTCTCCTATTCTCCTATAATTCGCCTAATTTAGTCTCCTATTCTCCTATATTCTCCTAATTTAGTCTCACTATTCTCCTATATTCTCCTAATTTAGTCTCCTATTCTCCTAATTTTATCTCCTATTCTCCTATATTCTCCTAATTTAGTCTCCTATTTCTCCTATTTCTCCAATCTTAGTCTCCTATTCTCCATATATTCTCCTAATTTAGTCTCCTATTCTGCCTATATTCTCCTAATTTAGCCTCTATTCTCCTATATTCTCACAACTAATTAGTCTCCATCCTATTCTCCTATAAGGTCTCCGACAAAAAATTTAAAGTAGGGTCTCCTATTCTCCTATATTCTCCTAATTTAGTCTCGCTATTCTCCTATATTCTCCTAATTAGTCTCCTATTCTCCTAATTTAGTCTCCTATTCTCCTATAATTCTCCTAATTTAGTCTCCTATTCTCCTAATTTAGTCTCCTATTCTCTAATTTAGTCTCCTATTCGGTAAAGATGGGAATGGAATCAGAGGGAGGGGGGTTGAATTGTGGTGTGTGTGGGTGTGTGGGTGTGTGTGTGTGTGTGTGTGGGTGTGTGTGGGTGTGGTGTGGGGGGTCTCACACACACAGGGTGGTGGTGGGTGTGTGTGGTGTTGGTGGGTGTGTGTGTGTGTGGGTGGGTGGGTGTGTGTGGTGGTGGGTGGTGTGTGTGTGTGTGTGTGTGTGTGGGTGTGTGTGTTTAAATAATTTCCTTTTATTTACGTCCTGATTTATCGCTTTTTATACTTTCCTTCCCTTTCTCCTTTCCTTCATTCCATAAACACACACACGCACACACACACACACACTCCTCTCTCTCTCTCCACTCTTCTCTTCTCTCCTCTCCCCGTCTCACATCTCATCTTCTCTCTCGCGACTCTCCATCATCTCTCTCTCTCTCTCTCTAATCCTGTGTCCCCCCCCCTTTTTTTTTTTGGAATAGATTTACGGGTCGATATATGTTTAACACGTCACCACAAAAAACGAGAGAGAGAGAGAGGAGAGAGAGAGAGAGAGAGAGAGAGGATAGAGAGAGAGAGAGAGAGCGTGGGGCATTTCCGCAGGTCATGCTCTCTCTCTCTTCTCTCTGCTCTCTCTCTCTCTCATATCTCTCGCTCTGTCTCTCTCTATCTAAAAAAAAGAGAGCTAGGGATAACTGTACATGTGAACGGGGCAAGGAAGAGAGAGAGATAGAGACAGAGAGAGAGAGAGAAGAGAGAGAGCGAGGAGAGAGGAGAGAAGAGAGACTTGCCCGGGTGAGGTTACTGTACTGGATGTGTGTGTGTGTGTGTGTGTGTAGTTTGTGTTTGTGCCTGTTGCAAGGCAGTGATTCGTCTTGATAGGGCTGTTATTACACACACACAACACACACACACAACACACACCAACACACACAAACAGACACACACACACACACACACCACACCACACACACACACACACACACACACACACACACTCACACTCCCCGCGCGAGGCTCAGCAAACACGTAACACACAACACAACCAATAATAATCCAATTTAATTATAGTAAATGCTACACCGTTTTCTCCGATGGGGCAACCAAGAGAGAGGAGAGAAGAGAGAGGTAGAGACGAGAGAGAGTATAGAGAGAGAGAGAGAGGAGAGAGAGAGAGAGAGAAGAGAGGAGAGAGCAGAGAGAGAGGAGAGAGAGAGAGGGAGGTAAGCAGCTACTGTCCTTCTGTGGCAGGAAAGTGTGCATGTGGTCGTGGCTGTATGGTAGGCTGCCCCCCCCCCTTCCTGTCCCCCCCTAGGCCTCCCCTGGCCCAACCCCTCTAGCTCCCCCCCCCCCTGGCTATGGGGGGGTGTTGTATTCCCTGTCTTTTATCATTGTATTTACTGTTAAGATAAGTTTTAACATGTGTCTTAATATTCTGACGATTGATGTGAATAGGCTACGTATTGGATGCAGTTTTTTTTCTAATGTCTGTTTTAGCTAGGAGTATGTTTGCCAGTGTCCGGGTGTTAGTGTTTGGTTCCTCTTAGTGGCGCGATGTCTTGTTCCCAGCACCCGTCCCAGCCCATGTCTTACCAGGTTACGCCTATGTAAGCTCATGGGCCCTGGGCCGTACTCTTGGCCACTGCTTCACTAGTACAATCACGCCCTGTGTCTAGAGTCATGTCTTGACGCACATCTTGTGTGACCGCTGTTGTTGTCCTCCTAACACATGTAGTGCGATCACGCCACCAGCCCGGAGGAAAGACACCATTTTTGTAGTGGGAACGTGGTTTGTTGTTTGTGTTTCCA
The DNA here is from genome assembly GCA_016584305.1 of Chionoecetes opilio. Classification (NCBI taxonomy): domain Eukaryota; kingdom Metazoa; phylum Arthropoda; class Malacostraca; order Decapoda; family Majidae; genus Chionoecetes; species Chionoecetes opilio. The sequence goes on from JACEEZ010024683.1 coordinate 23,811, forward strand.
GGGTGTGCGTGCGTGCCGTGGCGTGTTGGGCGCGTGATGGTTTGTGGCGGCCCGAGCACTCTCTGTGGGCGTAGTGTGGCGGCGTGCGGGACGATGAGGGGCTGAGGGCGTGCAGGATGATCAGGCAGTGACAGTGGCGGCGTGGTGGTCGGCGTGCAGTGGGGGGAGAAGGGTTCCTACCTGAAGGAGGTGTCGGGGCGGTGGGACACGCCCACAGCTGGCCAAGTCATCAGGGTCAGTAACCTGGGTGCGTGGCGTGCCCACCCTGGCGCAACCCCGGGCTTGGCCGCCACCCCTGCTCCTGCTGCCGGGGGTTGGGGGGGCGTGGGCTGCGCGTGGCCGCCCAGTGCGTCAAGTTTAAGGAGGGGCGTCGCGTGTGGCTGCGGGGTCCACGCCTGGCCATCACGGAGACCCTACGACGGCTACGTTTTTTGAGATCCTGAGCGAGGCCGGGCGCGCCGTGCGCTGCATGGAGAGGGGGGCGGAGCTGGCCAAGCGCTTCCTCGGACTCATGCCTTGGGTGCGGGAGGCTGTGAAAGGCGTTCGTGTCCGCGCTCAGACGACGTGGACGCCAATCACGGACAAGGCGCGGTCAGGTGTTCGGCGGGGAGACCCTGGTGGTTGGTGGGCAGGTGGTGGCGGCGGGGGTGGGGGGGGGGGGGGGGGCGGGGCGGGGGCAGGGCGGTGATGGGGGCGCGGTTCCTGCGGTGCCTTTGACCGGCGGGTCAGAACGTGTACCTGCCGTGGAGGGTCGGGGGCTAAGTGCTCCTGCCTCGCCAAGGAGGGACAACATTAGTGGCGTGCACAGCCCGTACCTGCTCAACAAGCGGCTGCCCCTCATGGTACTCGTGGTGCCGGCAGGGCCGCATCGGGCAACAAGCACGCCCAACAACTTCCGCCGGAGCTCAGGCTCTTCGCGCATACTCTCGAGGAGCCCCTGGCCGCCATGCCACTGGGCAAGGACGCCCCCCTCCTCTTGCTGCCCCCACCGCGCCGCCTCAAGTGGCCCACGCCCGCACGGCAGGAAAAAAACACCCTGGAGAAGGGCCAAGGACTTCTGCGTCTGTGTGAGCACGGGGGGGGGGGGGGGGGGGGGGCGCTACCTACGGCCCTCCTCACCGAGGCCGCGGACCGCATGCACGTGTACGATCCCTCCAATGGGCGGCAAGGGCCTCCCGGGAACCCCCCGGCTATTCCAGGAGCCCGCCAAGCCGCGCCCCCCAAGGCCCCCCGACCACCGACCACCACCCACGCGGTGCCGCGCCGGGGGGGCGCCAGGACGCCCTCCGGAGGCCAACGCCCCCCCGGCGCGCCTCAGACGACTACGACGAGAAATAATACCAGCCCTAGCGATTACTGCGGGTTCGCGCCCCCTGCCCAGCACATCAAGTCCACCTAACGCCAGCGAGGAGGGGGCGGCACCCCGCACGCCGCGCCTCACACGCCACAACCCACGCCCTCGCCCTCAAGGGGACACGCACGCCCCACGCCGGGGCCCCCCATCGAGACCATACCCTCACGGCGGGGGGGGAGCCGCGCCCCCCTGAGGAAGCTGTCGCCCTCCGTGCACCCTGCGCTCATCCCGCGGCGCTGGAAACCGCGCGGCGCAGCGCAGGGTGGAAAGCGCGCCCGTCGCCGAGGCCCCGCCCGCCACGCCAAGACCTCACACCCCCAGCCACCCCCCACGCCGTCCATCCCCACCCCGCGGCTAGGGAACAGGCGGCCCCACCACACCACGCACACCCAACAGACACACCCCCAACAACATCACCCCAACATCCATAAACAACACCCCCAACAGCATAACAACACCCCCCTAACACATCAGCAGCAGCAGCAACAAGCTGTTCGTGAAGGCGCCACAGTCGCGGCCACACAAGGGTCGCGTGCTCCGCCCCCAAGGTCTGCGTCCCCCCGTCAAGGATGCGGCTGCTGGAGGCGCCACCATTTTGGGGGGGTTTCCCCCAACATGGCGGGGGGGTGTGTAATGTGGTGGTGGTAGTGTGGGGCGTGGTGTGGGTGTGGGCGTGGGGGGCGCGTCGCCGCTGTTCAGAAGCTGCGGTATAAGTCCCTGACGATTCTTTGCTCGTGACTTTGACACCTCTTGGGACTCCAGCGTGTCAGGGGGCAAGGGGGGTCCGGGGACATGCGGGGCTCCGGGCCTCACCGCCAAGCTTGCCGGAAGAACGAAGGGGCCAAGACGTCCTGCCGCGACCCAAGAAGCCTCACCAACCTGGCCTGGACTCCCCTGCGGCGACGCCCTGGGCCTGGGGGGCACCTCCGCGCCCTGCTGGAGGCGCGAGCGCCACCTGAGGCTGCAACCGGGCGTGTACCGCAACGCCCGCGACAACCCCGGGCGTGGGACCGGCTGGCCCGCCTCCTCAGACTGATGCAGGGCCGACAAGAAGATCGGAACTCTGTACTTGTGGGCGCCACAACTAGGCCTATGACAGGTTGGGCTGTATGTGTGGTGTGTATTTGTGGGTACCTTTGTGTGTGTGGGTTCATGTGTTTATCTGTGTGGTGTTTGTGTGCCTGTGTGTGTGGGTGGTGCTGGTGTGTGTGTGTACCCTGTGAGTGTGTGTGTGTTGCCTGTGTGTGTGTGTGTGCCTGTGTGTGTGGTGTTGTTTGGGATTACTGAGTCCAGGCCTATAGACCTAGACCTACTGTGCACATAAACCATATATGAGAGAGAGAGAGAGAGAGAGAGAGATGTCACCCCTCCAAACCGTTCCTGCCTCATCACGCTCACCGACATGATGGAGGGATTCCTTCACCTCCGACCCACCCGCCTCCTCTCTCTCTCTCTCTCTCTCCTGTCTCTCTCTCTCTCATCTGCGTCTCAGTCTCTCTCCTCTCTCTCTCATTACTTTCTTTCCTACATCACTCCCGTTCCCCTTTTTGTCCTGAGAGAGAGAGAGAGAGAGAGAGAGAATAGAGAGAACTTATCCTAATTAGTGGAAACGCATTATGTATGAAGCAACAAAAACACGCATGAAAAGGTTTCACACACACACACACAACCCACACACAACACACCACACACACACGAGCGACATACGTTACTCAGTAGTGTAAGGGTAAGCACGCTCGGTTCCAACCGAGAAGTCCCGGGTTCGATCCCCTGACGGAGCGGAAACAGAGGTTGTTTGCCTTAAAACCCGAGCCCACTGTCCACCCAGCAGTGAATGGTTGTGGGGTGTTAGCCGGGGTTTGTGACCCCCTCCCGGGTGGTGGCTTCCCCCAACCTAACCACTAAGTCCGGGAATGATTACATGACCTATTGGAGACGGGGCCACAACGAGCGTGGCTCGAGCCCTGTAAAATATCGAACTAGATGAATACACACACAACACACACACACACACACACACCCACACACACACAAAGCACACACACAACGACACACACACACACAGCACACACACAACACACAGCCACACCCACCACACACACACACACACACATGCTATTATTATTATTATTATTATTTCAGTATTTATTTTATTATTCTACTATCTATCCTATATATACTCTTCTCATCCTCTCTGTCTATCTCTATCTTCTCATCTATCTCTCTCTCTCATCTCGTATCTCTATCTCTCCTCTCTCGTCTCATGACACGGACAACACAAAGGCACGGCATTAAAGGTAACTCTAACATGAAACTCTCTATGTAAACCCCCCCTA
>JACEEZ010024684.1:0-17500 GCA_016584305.1 Chionoecetes opilio
GCATCAACAAAAATTTTTCAGGGTGAGTGAAATCCCCGGACCTGGATTTTGTCCGGGAAAATCCGATTCGGGAAGGACCCCGGGTTGAGGTTTTTTTATAACCTATTTATAGAGAGAGAAAGATTAAACAAGAAAATAGAAAAAAAAACAGCCTCTCAAAAGGAGGGAGGCAGTAAAGAGGGTTAGGTTTCAAGGGGACCGGGCCCCAAATTTTGATTCCCGAGAGATTCAATACCCATTTAAAATCTTTTTTCCCCGCGAGTGGCCAAATGTCCCATTAAACTCTACCTTCGATGCGAGTGCATCGGAGGACTCAGGGGAGCAAGCAGCATGTCCTCTAATCACAGGGTCATTATAAAATTCCTGCCGGCGCCACCAGGGCGGGGGCCCCAACCACACAGCCCTCAAGGGCCTGAGACCTACCATCCCACCCCTGGAAGTAATGATTGTGCAAAAGGGCAAAAATGTAAAAAAAAAAAGTTATTCAGATTTGTTTTTTGCTAACATGCCACATAAATCCATTCTTTTGTGTGAGGACCAAAGCTTGAAACAAACAGAGGGACAACAGGCTCCACCCTCGTCCCCCTTGCTTTCATGGAAATGAAGAAAAGTGACTTGTGGCAGAGAGATTCATACTTAATGAATGGAGGCGGGTTGTTTTTTTGTTTTTTTTTCATTTGTGGTATAGCGCCTGTAGGCAGTGGTGACCCAGAGCTCGGAGGGGTAGGCTTGGAGGTTCATTGGGCCCCTTGAGGGTTGGCCCTCGCCCGTGGGGCGCAGGCAGGATTTTAAGTGACGCCTGTGATTAGAGGCCCCTGCCCCCCCCCCTGTGTCCCCCGAGCACTCGCAATCAAAGGGTAGAGTTGAGGGCGGGACATGGGGTTTTTTAGGCCACCGACGGGGCAAAAAAGGTTTTGGGTTTCTTGGGGACGAATCGGGTCACCGAGAACGCCAGTGGGAGACGCAAACCCACTCCCTACCGCCTCCCCAGCAGGGGAAAAGCATTCTTGCAAATTAAAACTGTTTTTTATATATCACAAAGTATATTTTACAAATGTGTTTGATAGGGAGCACATTCTGTGCATTGTGCATATATCTAGCAATGATTATGCATATTATCATATATACCATTGTACCTGCATTCAGGAGCATGTACGTAGTTCAGTGAATCATTGCATTGTGCATATATCATAGCTCTATGCAATGATTCACTGAACTCCGTACATGCTCCTGAATGCAGGTACAATGGTGTATATGTACATGTACACTACACAAGTAACTAAATGGCAAATACAAATGTGTATTATATATGAAAATATCATATCCTGTTGAATATGTTTTGATATATAGATACATTAATAACCAGATATTCACTGACCTTGGGTACTCCAGACATTCCATTGGTAACTGCTTGTTGGAGGGCTGCCTGCATCCTATCAGGCAGCATTCCTTGCTCATCCCCACCAACACCCAACACTTGCGGGGCCACAGCTGACATCTACATAGAATTACAAGGTCTCACATTAACGAGCCAATTATAGGGAAGGGGGTGACGTTATATCAGACAGTCCGTTATATCAGAAGAATCCAAACTTTTCACATATAACAAATTTTGTTCGTTATATGAGGTAAGAATTCGCTATTTCCAACCATTTCCGTGTATAATGAACTTTGTTACATTAGAAGAAAGTGTGTATAGTTACGTACATGCAGCCATCACAAATCTAATGCAAAAGGGGAAAATCAAAACAAACAGGGGGGCCGAGGGGGGGGGAACATGGTGGGGCCACGGGGGCATGAGAGGAGATGTTTAAAATCAGGAGGAAAAGCAGATGACGGCGCATCGCCCAATGGCTCTGTTTTTCATGCACGACGACCGGCATGTCCCAGTACCTGCGGGTTTCCTTGCCCCCCAAACCCCTATATTGAGGTCAGCGACATATAAAACCCCCAGATAGGAACAGCATTGGGTGCTCTTGTGACGTTGTCAAAAGGCCCCCCTCCTGCTTCTCCCCCCCCCTCTCTCTCCCATTCCCCCCTCTCTCCTATTTCTCTTCGCTTCTCTCTCTCCTCTCTTCTCTCTCTCTCTCTCTTCTCTCTCTCTCCTCTCTCTGATTTCCCTATTTGTATTTACCTAGTAAAGATTCCGAAAGGGGACTATGTTTGAAAACCAGTCTGTATTTGGACTGAGAGTGCTGTGAAGTGGGGGGAGGGTATCAGTTTCTTTCTTTTAATGCAGGAGGAGGAAAGGGGTGCGCCTTGCCCCCATTTTTCAACGCTTTTATGGACGGGGGATTGGACAAGGTTGTAGATCAAAGTGTTTGTGGAGCATCCGTGGGCAACACCAAGATCACTGATCTTGGTTTGCCGATGATGCAGTAATCTTTGCGACCCTGGAGGTCCGGGTGTGGCTTCAAGGTGCTGCCGAGGAGGCAAAGCCTTTGGATTGAGGTCTCCTGGGCTTAAGACCAAGGCCCAGGTGTTTTAAGCAATAGATGAAGCAGTACAGTCGTTCATGCGTGTGGCGAGGACTTTGGATTTGGAAAGTTTTACATACCTGGGTAGCGCAGTCCATAAGACGGCAGGTCCGTCAAAAGTTAGCGGATTGGATAGCCACGGTGCTATGGACTCGCTCAGCGGGAATATTTGGCGTTGCGGTACCTGTGAGGAGGGCAAAGATCCGGATCTTCAAGGCTTTTGACCCTGTCTTACTCTAGGTTGTGAGAATGGACACTAAATAGGACTTGAAGGACGAATCAAGCTTTGGTAAAAAGTGTCTTCGCAGAATCATGGGGGGATCGCTGGGAGATTACGTGTAAACAGGATTGCACCGTGAGACTGAAACGAGGGGTATTACCTTTCAAGTTCGTCAACCAACTTGGATTGGGCATGTGGCACGTACCCTGAAAAACCAATCCTTCCCATGGGTTTTATCTGTAAAAGACAATCCCGGGGTGGAGGAGGCCAAGGGGGCGCCCACAAGGCCGGGCGGGCAAATTGATGTTTCTTTTCGAGAGCTGCTTTATGGGAAAAGGAACCTGCATGGGACCGCGGTGGTGACCCCCCGGGGGTGGCGTCGTAGGGTTGGGGGAGGCGACGCGCCCCCGGGCGTATGCCCCCAAGATTGATTGATTCACCTAGTTGTAAAAAACAGGAAAAGATTTTGCTCTACTGTCCCCTCTCCAAATCCATTACCCGCTTGCCTTTGAAGTCCGAAACTTCTTGCTTTAACACTTTTTCATCAAGGTTGTTCCAGGGGGTTTTATGTTTATAGGGAAGCTTATTTTTTTTTGTCCCCTTGCATGTTGTCCTTTTCAATTTTCTCATGACCTTTGAAATTTTACCCCTCCCCCACAAACAGATTTTCTATCAATTTTTTTTCCCGACCCATTTATGCTCTATACATGCTATAAAATTCCCCTTCTCTTCTTTTCAAGAGTGGGAGTTTTTTGTCTTTAAAGCTTTCCTCATATGGTAAATCTCCAGCTTGGAGCCATTTTTTGGTGCTCTTTGTTTTCTCAATCTTCCTTATCCTTCTTTTTATGTGGGACCAAATCACTGCCGCATATTCCAACCTTGGGCAAATAAAAAAGTTATCAATTCTTAAACATTCCCTTTATCAGAATTTGAATGCCATTCTATATTTCCCCCGAATGATATGTATCTCGGGGATCTTGTTTTTTTATGCTTCTCAGGGGACAAATTGCCCGTAACCATTCCCAAATCTTTTTGACCTTTGTTTGATTATCCATTCATTTCCCCTCGAATTTCTTTTCCCCTCTGTTCTTTTTTTACGCCCCCTTCCATCATTTACACTTTTTGGGATTAAACTCCATTTCCCCTGTTGGGCTCCCTCTGAAAATCATTCTAGATCCTTTTTCAAATCCTCACAGTCCTCTTTACTTTTTATTTTTTTAGTAATTAGCTCATAAGCGAATAAATCTATAACGTTTACTCCCTTTTGTATACATTTCATGACAAGAACATCATGGGGGCCCAAAATGATCCTTGAGGGAAATCCACTTATCACACTGCACAATTTGACTTTTGATCTTTATTATGTTTTTCTCTCTCTGTTGCTCAAAAAATCTTCCATCCACTTTCAGCAAACCACCCCAATCCTCCTAATGTTCTAGCTTCCGGCAGTCTCTTGGGTACCTTGAAAGCCTTCTTTAGGCCAAGTATAGAACACCACCCTTCTCTTTCCTGTGCACATCGTCACTCCGAGTAAAAGTTTTAAATTTATTTACATGACATTCTCCTCTAAAAACCAAACTGGCCACCGCGAGTGTGTTTGTCTTTCAAAATTTCAACCATCTGTCCTTACAATTTTTTCACACATTTTTTCCCCTACACTTGTTAAGATACTGGCCGAATTAAGGTTCTTCTTTTTTACCTCCCTTGGGGAATGGGGACAATATTTGCTCTTTTCCAATCAAACGGGACTTGCTTCCTTAGTGAACTCTCAATTACACTTGTAACTTTTCCCGCTAGGGTTACTGCACTTTCATTATCAGTTCGACATCCATTGGGGCCCGGGCTTTTTCCCCCAAAAATTTGACTTTCCATTAGCCCTTTTTTCTTCTATTACGCTACTTTTAGCCCATTATATTTTTTTTTGCTATATATTTTTCGTTTTAAATTCACTTTCTCTTGTAAATACAGTCTGTAAGCACTTATTCATCACCTCAGCCTGTTGTAATGCATCTTCATACACTATGCCTTCTACCTTCAGCTTATCTATTCCTTCCTTGTTTTTCATTCTTCCATTTATATATCTATAGAAAAGTTTCGGTTCATTCTTACATTTTTCTATTATATTCCTCTCAGTTACTTTCTTCTTCTCTTTGTGTGTGTGTGTATTTACCTAGTTGTATTTAGCTAGTTGTAACATACAGGAAAAGAGCTATGCTCGTACTGTCCCGTCTCCAAATCTACTATTATCCAGCTTGCCTTTGAAGTCCTGAATACTTCTTGCATTAATCACTTTTGCATCAAGGTTGTTCCAGGCTTCTATGCTTCTATACGGGAAGCTGTATTTTTTTATATCTCTCTTGCATGTTGTCCTTTTCAATTTCTTCTCATGACCTATTGCACTTCTATCGTCCCACACAAACAGATCTTCTCTGTCAATTTTTTCCAGACCCATTGATGCTCTATACACTGCTATAAAATCTCCCCTTCTTTTCTTTTCTAAAGTGTTGGGAGTTTCAGTCTTGAAAGTCTTTCTCATAGGGTAATCTCTCAGGCTTGGAGCCATTTTTGTGGCTGCTCTTTGTATTCTCTCAATCTTCCTTATATCCTTCTTTTATGTGGTGACCAATCACTGCCGCATATTCCAACCTTGGTCGAATCAAAGATTTTTATCAATTTCTTAATCATCTCTTCATCCAGATATTTGAATGCCATTCTTATATTCCTCCAGCAACTGATATGTATTCCTGTGATCTTGTTTTATATGCTTCTCAGGTGACAAATTGTCCGTAATCCACACTCCCAGATCTTTTTCGACCTTTGTTTGATTATCCATTAATTTCCCATCGAAACTTTCCTCTCTGTCTCTTTTTGCTACTGCCCATTTCCATCAATTTACACTTTTTGGCATTAAAACTCCATTTCCATAGTTGATTCCATCTGAAAATCTTATCTAGATCCTTTTGAAATCCTCACAGTCCTCTTTACTTTCTACTTTTCTTAGTAATTTAGCATCATCAGCGAAAAAAACTCATATAACTGTTTATTCCTTCTGTCATATCATTTACATAGACCAAGAACATCACGGGGGCCAATACTGATCCTTGAGGAACTCCACTTATCCACTGCACCTTTCTGACTTTGATCTTTTATTACTGTTTCATCTCTCTGTTGCTCAAAAAGTCTTCCATCCACTTCAGCAAACCCCCTTCAATCCTCCTACATGTTCTAGCTGCCAGAGCAGTCTCTTAGAGGTACCTTGTCAAATGCTTTTTTTAGGTCCAAGTATTTTGCAATCGACCCCCCCTCTTTTCCTGGTCCCATCGATCACTCTCGAATAAAAGTTTAATAAATTCGTTTTTACATGACATTCCTTCCTCAAATAAAAACTGGCCACCTGCGAGGTGTTTGTCTCTTCCAAATATTTCAACCATCTGTTCCTTCACAATTTTTTCACACATTTTTGCCAGTGGGCTACACTTGTTAGGTGTGTGTGTTGTGTGTGTGTGTGGGGTGTGTTGTGTGTGGTGTGTGCTTAAAACATTGGGGAACATAACTTTCCATAAATAGGCATCCACCAAGCACCATTCACTGCAGATATCCCACAGGTACACTCAATCAGTCAACATTTTCCTTGCTTTTCAAAGTAGTTTCTACTCAGTGAATATTCAAATGAGTTTGAGGCTAAGAAAAACACTATCATGAATTTCAAACCCATTTATTTTGTCATGATCATGATAACAAGTCATCAATCATCCCGTCATATCATATTTTCCGCCACACAAATAATTTGTCTGTCTTTCCCCTTGCTAATAAGGAAAAATTTTTACTTGATTTTTTCTTATTCTTTGGTGAGAAAAGTATTTGGGCGTAGTGGTTAGCTACTGTATGCTGTGAATTTACTCACCATGCAGAGTAATCGGAATAGCAGGGGATCTGGAAAAAGGACAATGTCTTCAGGTTTCAGAAGCATTTCCAGGCCTTGGAACAAACCATCTTGGTTTCCTACAGTCACTACCAGGTCACTCTCAGCCCAGCGGGGCGGGGCGTGCCACTGCTGCACCATTCTCTTCAGCTGCCTCACTAGTGGTGGGTATCTGTTTGTTTGTTTTTGTTTTTCATTAAAACTTGGCTGCCAGAAATCATAAATGGATATCAAAGTTATCAACAAGTCAACATAATAATCAGTGTTATCAAAGCTTGGCTTGACATGCTTACGGGGGCCCAAACCCATTGTCATTGGATAGCAGCTTGCTACAATACATAGTAATAGGCAACTTTTATCATGAATTCCTCAAGTTCTTAGGTCCATCCTCTGTCTTGGTTTCATCTTTGATTTAGCTGGAAGGAAGGTAGGAAGGAAGGAATAAGGTAGGTAGGTAGGTAGGAAGGAAGGAAGGAAGGAAGGAAGGAAGGAAGGAAGGAAGGAAGGAAGGAAGGAAGGAAGGAAGGAAGGAAGGAATATAGGAAGGAAGGAAGGAAGGAAGGAAGGAAGGAAGGAAGGAAGGAAGGAAGGAAGGAAGGAAGGAAGGAAGGAAGGAAGGAAGGAAGGAAGGAATGATGAGGGAGAATATGCATAAACTCTTTCTCTCAAAAATATAAAAAATAAAAAAAAAATAAATGACAAGATAACAAACAAAGCTTTTAAGAATAAGTTATAATTAGATAAAAAGTAAGATAGATAGTAAGATAAATTGTTCTGTTGAGCAACAATTTTCTGTAAAAAACTAAAGAACTGATCTGCTGAAATGAGGTACGAGGCCAATAGCTGTAGTGGACTGGCCAAGACTCCGGCCCTGGCACAGCCACCCTGATGATCCCATTACTGAATGAACCTTAAATTATCACTGATAATCCAAGGTGATTGTGCTGGCTTTTAATCTGCTGTCATAATTAAAAAGGTTTACCTTGAAACCTAGGGTTAAACGCTCTTGACAGGAGTTAAGTTCACTATTTTGAGGGTGGCCAAACATAGGTCATCAAATAATGCCCTGAATGATATGATCTACCTGTATTTGCTACATCAAGACACACAGTAATTATTATACTAACATTCACCAACCAAAGCTATTAAAAATCAAATGCTTTTATCAAATCACATTCCATCTTGACCCAAAAAATCACAACATGCAGCCTTCAGGGATTCTCAGCGCCTGTTTCGGAATCTCTGAAAGATCCCTTAGACTCCACTTCAACATACTTTTCTAAGTGTGATGAAATACAGGTTTAAGTTCCCAAACTCGGATCCCCAAAACTCCCGGGAACCACCCAAAACTCGGCTATGGTTTCCCGGGTTTTTCCCAAAAAACGGCAGAACACCCAAAACCCGGCGCGTAGTTGCCGGGTCGGCCGCTGGGTGCCACACTAGGCCGCTTGGTTTTTTCCCGCCGATTTGTTTGTTTTTATTGTTCAGTGGTGTTGGGCTGTAGAGTTGTGTACACTGTTATTTTGTGTACTTCTTTCAGGTCTGTTATTGGTATTATGGCTCCCAAACCTTTTTTTCCCCTTAAAAATATCTACGTTCTAAAAGTCGGAAAAACCATTACTCGGCTCGGCGCTGGTCCCGAAAGGTTGCCAAGTTTGGGAACTTCAACACTGTATCATAATGGCTTGAACCTGCATGATGCCGGCTTTTCCCCTTATGTCATCACACCCAATACTGGCATTTTTTTTTTTTTTTTTTTTTATGAATGATACGGTTACTGGTGGAAAGCAATCTTAATTCCAACAAGGCCTGCCATTTAGTCCATTATCAGAGAATAAACAGGGTCCAAGTCATAGGAGGGGGGGGGGGGGGGGTCAACGAAATGTGGTATGAAAGGTCTGTATTCTTTCATATTGAATTTTTCAGTTTTGGGGCCACTACACGTTGAAGTTCCCAAACTCGGCATCCCAAGACTCGGCAACACCCAAAACTCGGCTATGGTTCCAGATTTTCCAAAACACGGCGGAACACCCAAAACCCGACGCGTAGTTGCCGGGTCGGGGCCCCTGGGTGCCACCAACTAGGCCGCTGGGTTTCTCCCGCCGATTTGTTTGTTGTTATTGTTCAGTGGTGTTGTGACTGTAGAGTTGTGTACACTGTTATTTTGTGTACTTCTACAGGTCTGTTATTGGTATTATGGCTCCCAAACGTCCAGGAACACCTACTGGTGGAAGTGAAAAGAAAAGGAAGAACAATGTGTTAACTATCCTGACCCGACCTGGAAGGTCCTACGCAACTGGTTTATGATGTGCTGCTCAAAGTTCATAGTACCAGCCCACAAGAAGTCATCCACATATACGCATATGATACCCTCTGTTCCACCATGTTGGCTCCACAAAAACAATGCAGGGTCCAGGGACGAAATCTTGGCACCGAGACATATCAGCTGTTCCTTCACCCCCATGTACCATTGTCTGGCCGCCTAACACAAACCATACACCGTCTTCCTCAGACGCCACAATAAGCCATTGTCGAACTCAGGAGGAGGTATCAGGTACACTTCACGCTCTATTTTGTTCCCTTGGATTTACGCAGCTTGTATGTCCATTGTGTGGCACACCCAACCATTAGCTGAGGCGAGTACCATTGCCAAACGGACAACATCCTTTGAACATGTGGGAGAGTTCTTCTGCAGCCCTATGGTGTCCTCCTCAAAGCCCCTGGCTACCAAACGTGCCTTCACAATAGTCTTCCCTTCCTTCAGCTTTTCTGTGACCACCCAACGTACAGATATAGCTTGTTGACCCACATTCTCCACCTCTTCATACACCTCCTTGGTCCTCCAATTCTCAATCTCTTTTCCTTAGCAACACCACCTCATCTGTATTAAAAAAACAAAAAGCATTTCTGTCGCCTCGTCCACTGTTTCCCACGACGTAAAATCTCTGTCCAGATCCATCCAATTAATGTTACCATCTTTGTCACTCTTAATGTTGTAGCAGTTGGAGTATCGACCAGTCGCCTTCCCTGCCCGACTAACAATTCTACCAGATATCCACTCACCACTCGCTTTCTCAACGCCCTTGATCCTTTGACCCGCTTTAACTCTCACTACAGGATTTGCCAGCACACCCGAGACACTCGCATCCGTGTCTGTCTGCGGAAAGTCACCATTGTGGCCATCCACAGCCACCTGCGCCCCCCACCCACAACATCAACAATTTCACCAGGTGGTCGTCTCATCCGGTCCATGTCTGAATCCCTGAATCCAAGCTCCACATCACCACACACACTAGGAACTCGCACAGCACTGGTATTGGACTGAGAACATCTTCCTCATTTAAACACTGCAGCAGGATCAACACTGGTCGGTGCCGTGGCAATGCGAAAAACGGGGTGCACCCTAACACACATTCCACCGTGCTTCACAAAAAATTGTTTTCCGTTTTTCCCAATTATGGTACCCGGTCCGCCGCCACTTATTACTGTCTAGACACTTGTAATAAACATCCTCTCCGTAGGGGTAGGTCTCGGGGTCGCGGGTCTCTCACATTATGACGAAGTGCTCTAGTCAGCCTTTCACTAGATTCCGCTACGGTAAATGCTCTCCGTGCCGCGTGAAGTGCATTCAGGTTATCCTTCACTATCCCTGCAGGTTAGGGTTATGACTAAACCATATTTTTTTCGAATTTGAAAATTCCTGCTATGTTAAGCGATGAGGTTTCATATGCTTATCATATTAGTTATAGTTATTGTTCTTTTTTTATGAAAATATTTCCCCCACCGAGGCACTTATATTGCTGAATTTTCACTATGTTATGGTGAGGTCCTCTATTTAACATTAAATTTATGAAAAAATCGTAATTTCAATGCAAGTTGTACCTGGTAAAGTCTTCGTTGGATATAGTGATTTGCACTTCTAACAACTTCTTATATTTCTTGTATTTCAGCCTCATAGAAGAAATGTCATACTTCAGATCTAGTGACACAGTTGAAAAGAATGCACGAAAATGGGCTTCAAATCTACCATTAGCCATCCACACAAGGCGGCGTGACCTTCCTCGTGTTGAATGCTTGTCAAGTTACACCGGGCTACCTCAAAAGCGACATATTTTGGGAAGATACCACACGTTACTGGCAGATGAGAAATTGAAAAATACTAGAATTCAACGGATTGTCAATGAATTAACTCTGTTGCTGGAAAAACTCAGCTTTCCCACTCTTAGTCAGCCAGCCATAAATGCACGACTGACCAAACTTATAGGTTTGCATGAGAAGAACCAACGGAGACCGAAAAAAGACTTTTTTAATGATATAGACAGCATATTTGACATCACTAAAGTTGATGGTACTTGGCTTTGTCGCGAGGATAAAGAGCTTTATCACAAACAAAAGGAGTCAGGTGGGAAGGCGGGGTATACCACTCATAAGCCTGCACCAAATTTATCCGTGCATCCTTCAAAAAGACAGACATGTAAAATTACCACATGAGCAAATCGTTGGTATACCCAATACGGAAAATGAATATGGCCCCTCAAGCAACAATGTGAGCAGCGCAACAGAGTGCAGCTCTGATGATGAGCCAGAGCCAACCATGAGAAAGAAACCATCTGCGACATACCACAAAAATTGGTGGCCACAAAATTGGTGACTCGTCAGTCTATATCCACCAACAAAGCATCTAAAGTCTGTGCAAGTCTCGGAGAAGAAGGTGTGGCTCTTCCTACACCCACACAATCAGGGGTCTGGCGTGGAGTCGTCAGATTTGTAGAAAAAATGAAGGATGAAATCAAATTTCTTCTGAAGGAGGAGAAGGACTTTTGTCTTCACTTTTATGGCAAAAGACTGTTAAACATGAGTATCATGACTGTAGTCTGCTCAAAAGTGCAACTAGAGAGATTAAACTTGGAGTTGTACGGGGTTTCAAAAGCGGATCTTCTCAGATGTATATGAAGCACTGGAGAAAATTATTGATGAATATGATGCCTGGTCAAGCATTAAAATGATCCTATGTGACAACTTCCGTCAACACTGGACGATCAAATGGGTTTGTGATAATACAGAGAGCGATGGTTGGAAAAGGTTTAGAGATGCCTCAATACATTGGATGTCAGCATCACATATTGGGGAGAATTTGAAACACGTTCTGGACTTCTAAAGTTTCTAAAACGACGACCAAACCGAGTCTGAACTACAAGTTCATCGATGAACTGTTGGAAAACTACAAAGAACTACAAAGTGAGTACAAGGCAAGAAACAGAAATGGATGTGGACGAGAACCCCCGGCTGGAGGGACGACTTCAAGTTCTTGTATGAACTCTGCAAGGCATTCCAGCATTGTAAGAAGCACAGCTGCATTCCCGTCATCAAGTGGAGGAAGCTGCCTTCGCTACAAAAGTGCCCCATGGAACTCGAGGGGGTAATTATACCCTCATTTCATACTTTCTTTCTGCATCATGGCGCAGTGTTTTGGAGCTTCCCGCATGCTTCAAACGCTGAAAAGTGCCAAGAAGCCTGGTTCAGTACTCAAAAAATTTAAGGGGACAACCTATGACAAATCCCCCCTCGGCCATCACAAAGTTGGGATGTGCCAGTGCCCTGAAGGGCTTGAACACTCCCTGGAGCAGGGCACCATCAGTGCTGATGTACCTCGCGGGAATATATTGCCAAGAGGGCTGTGAAGGTGATGTCTCTCCCCTCGTCCCCCCCTCGTCTCTCCCCAGGAGGGTCCTAGTCCTGCGTGACAGTCCTGCATTCTTCCAATGATGGCACCCCAATTTTATTAGCCTCCCCTCAGAAGTCAGGTCTGACAGGCAGACCTTGTATGGAGGTGCAACGCACCAATGTACTCAAGGCGCCGTGACGCTACCATGGGATTTCCACAGCTTAGGACATTTTTCCTAACTCAACAATTTCAGACAAGGGCAAACACTAGCAAGCTCTTTATTTTCATGACAGAACCAATAAAGCATGCTGTAAATGGAATTAGATAAGTGTAATATAATGCAAAATCACTGATTGCCAGTCTGGCCTCGCCTGTGTTTGGTACCCTGCCACTCTTGCAACCAGGGAGCAGTTGACGAGGATTCTTGATTACAATGCTTGGATGTTATGATGATCAGGTAAAACCGACGCCGTCGGAAACAGTGGCGTAAGCTACGGGGGGGCGTGGGTGGGCACTACGTGCCCACCCCACGATAAGCGCGGTGCCTCCCAGGTGGCCCCCCACTGGCCACGGCTGCCGTTGGTGTGGAACCGTGTACCACTAGGTAGTACTGAGGGAGCATGCTGGAGTATTATGAATAATTTCTAAAACTGGATGACTTACCCGCTGACCTCAAATACAATAAATATTTTTCCCTCTGCCTGAAAGAAAGAAACATGCCTCTGCGTGAGTTAAATTCATATACTTTCTATTGATCACTTTTACACCACGACCATAACTACATGACCCAGTTACCCTTACACATCTTATATAATGCCTTGGTGTTGGTACTTCAAATGGTACGTGTCTCCCTCTTGACTGCACAGTTCTTCTCATTATTGGAAAAACTGTATGTATTCATCAGTGGATCTTTAGTCCATGCAAAATGGTTGGATGTGCAAAAGGAAATGTATCCCAATGAGCAAACTAGAGAGCTACAACGACTTTCAGATACCAGATGGGCTTGCAGGTATGATACTTGCAAAGAAATTTGAAAGAGAGACTGAACCCGTTCTGCGTGTTTAGAAGGTTAGCAAATGACTGCAATGCTGATAGAGCTATTGATGCAAGAGGACTTTTAGGTCAAATAGATGCTGGGTTTGCTATGAAGCTAGCCAATATGACACATATTCTTGGTAGGATAAATCATTTATCAAATTTGCTACAATCAGCCAATCTTGACATGGTAAAAGCTTTTAGAATTAATTGAAACTGTAAGAGCCCACCTTGAAGAGATGCGGTCAGACCCACCCTTTCTTTTGATGCTTTGTGGGATTGAAGTTGAGAGAAACTCAGCAGCTCAGGTTTTGATACTTCAGAGTGTACAATGTGTAGATCACCAAGGAAACGGAAACTGTCTACAAATTGCAGGATTTTGTTGTTATGATCTATTGGCAAACATCAGGGAGCACACACTCTGATTTCAGTGTTAAGGATTCAACACGAAATTAACTTCTTTATCCTATTCTAGATCCTATGTTAACAGAAATGACAAGGCGCTTAAATTTCATGAAGCATGTGAACTTTTTGAAAGCATTACACAGGCACTAAATCCACAAAGTACTGAGTTCTTATCTGTTGAGAAAATGTCTGGACTTATTCATGCATTTCGTGCTAATGAGGAAGATCTTAAAAAACCTGAGCTGCACTGCAAAAACGCCATGTTAGAAAGACGCTATAAGGATGTAAGTGACAGTGAAAAGCCCAAATCACTGTTAGGGTTTAGTGAGGAATTCTTGGTCCCTAGGAAGGGGGCATTTTCCCGAGTTCTACAGACTGGCCAAAATTTCTGTAGTATTACCTGTGTCATCAGCTTCAGCAGAGGGAAGCTTTTCTGCTCTGAAATTAATCAAAACTACACTGAGAAATACAAAGGGTTTGCTGAGAACCACAAGAACAGAAGAACTCTGCTTAAGTGAGCTATTCTCACTTTCTCAGTGGAATTTTTTATTTTATTTGCCTGCTGCTTTAAAACTTCTGCATTTTTTTAAATTTTCAGTATCAATTAAATTTTTTCTATTTTGTATAAGTGGTAATATGTATTTCATTTTTTGTCATGACTGCTATATTTCGTTCTCCATCAGCAACTGGATGATACCCTACAGTACTCAACACACACTCCTAGAATAAAATCTAATAACCTTCCACAGTCCATACGACATCAGATAAACTCTTGATATTGGTCAGAATGCAAAATATGCAAGGGGGGGGTCTTGGCACTGTAAGTGAAAGTAAGTCCCCAGTCCCCACCAAACTCCCCAGCTGTATGGGCTTGTTCAGCTCATCTAGTTTCCCCCCATATCAGTGTGCCCCCAGGTGCCCCCCAAATAAATACCTAGCTAAAGCCACTGGTCCCGGGACCGCATNAGATGGGAAACCGCCTCTGATTGCTCATCAGTGCAGAAGATGGCAAATGTGACCTGAAAAATACTAAATCCGAATCACGGCCCCAGTCAGGAAGACCTATTGAACGCAGGGAAGCATGTACCCGCGGATCATGGCCTCACCCCCAGCTTTGAGGAGCTCCACACTGATATTACAAAACCCACCTGCCTTTCCACCCCTCAACTTTGCTACAGCCTTTCTGACTTCGTCAAGAGAGGCTGTGGTTTCGTCAATGGGAGGATCGGCATCCACTGTCCGTAACCCAGTGGTGTGGAGCTGCTCAGTTGGAGGGTCCACCGTGAACAACTGCCCAAAGTACTCAGCCCAACGAGCCATCTGCCCATCCATGTCTGACACGAGGCGCCCATCTGTTGCTCGGATAGCACTCACCCGAGATGGAGACTTGGAACGGAGCTTCTTCAGGGCTCGGTAGGCGGGTCGGAGGTCATTAGAATTAAATTGGCCCTCGACATCCTCAGCGAGATTCATGACATACCTCTCCTCGTCTCTCCCCAGGAGGGTTCTAGTCCTGCGTGACAGTCCTGCATTCTTCCAATAATGGCAACCCCAATTTATTCAGCCTCCCCTCATAAGTCAGGTCTGACAGGCAGACCTTGTATGGACGTGGCGACGCACCAAGTGTACTCAAGGCGCCGTGACCCTACCATGGGATTTCCACAGCTTAGGACCATTTTTTCCTAAATCAACAATTCAGACAAGTGGCAAACACTAGCAAAGCTATTATTTCAATGACAGAAACAATAAAGCATGCTGGTAAATGGAATTAGATAAGTGTAATATAATCAAAACACTGATGCCGTCTTGGACTCGCCTGTGTTGGTACGCCTGCCACTCTTGCAACCAGGGAGCAGTTGACGAGGATTCTTGATTACAATGCCTTGGAGGTTATGATGATCAGGTAAAACGACGCGTCGGGAACCGACATGCATTCTTGAATATGGCGCTGTGTATCTGTCATTTGAGTAAGGATCACGCAGGAAGTGATGGAAATTATCGTGCTCATGTAGTTATCTAATCACTCAACCCCTGCATTGTATAATGTGCATGTATTCTATATAAAACTGGCTATTTCACATGTAACTATAAATAACTTATATTAGCTTCCTTTCCTCAGAGTCGAGTACTTCATATCTCTTCTCATTGTCATATAGCAGAGAGGTATAAATGTAACTGGCATCTCTGTAGAGATTCTGTGTCAGCAAATATGCAGCCGCGCCCTGAGGTGCCAGGCGGCAGGAGTCCACCGGTGGTCACTAAAGAGGGCGAGTGTGTCTCTCATGTACCCAGCCCCCAGGGATGTCATGTACCCAGCCCCCAGGGATGTCATGTACCCAGCCCCCAGGGATGTCATGTACCCA
Organism: Chionoecetes opilio; assembly: GCA_016584305.1. Lineage (NCBI taxonomy): Eukaryota > Metazoa > Arthropoda > Malacostraca > Decapoda > Majidae > Chionoecetes > Chionoecetes opilio. The sequence goes on from JACEEZ010024684.1 coordinate 16,088, forward strand.
GCCCCCAGGGATGTCATGTACCCAGCCCCCAGGGATGTCATGTACCCAGCCCCCAGGGATGTCATGTACCCAGCCCCCAGGGATGTCATGTACCCAGCCCCCAGGGATGTCATGTACCCAGCCCCCAGGGATGTCATGTACCCAGCCCCCAGGGATGTCACGTACCCAGCCCCCAGGGATGTCACGTACCCAGCCCCCAGGGATGTCATGTACCCAGCCCCCAGGGATGTCACGTACCCAGCCCCCAGGGATGTCCCGTACCCAGCCCCCAGGGATGTCACGTACCCAGCCCCCAGGGATGTCACGTACCCAGCCCCCAGGGATGTCCCTACCCAGCCCCCAGGGATGTCCCGTACCCAGCCCCCAGGGATGTCACGTACCCAGCCCCCAGGGATGTCACGTACCCAGCCCCCAGGGATGTCATGTACCCAGCCCCCAGGGATGTCATGTACCCAGCCCCCAGGGATGTCATGTACCCAGCCCCCAGGGATGTCATGTACCCAGTCCCCAGGGATGTCACGTACCCAGCCCCCAGGGATGTCACGTACCCAGCTCCCAGGGATGTCATGTACCCAGCCCCCAGGGATGTCACGTAACCCAGCCCCCAGGATGTCATGTACCCAGCCACCAGGGATGTCATGTACCCAGCCCCCAGGGATGTCATGTACCAGCCCCCAGGGATGTCATGTACCCAGCCCCCAGGGATGTCATGTACCCAGCCCCCAGGGATGTCATGTACCCAGCCCCCAGGGATGTCATGTACCCAGCCCCCAGGGATGTCACGTACCCAGCCCCAGGGATGTCACGTACCCAGCCCCCAGGGATGTCATGTACCCAGCCCCCAGGGATGTCACGTACCCAGCCCCCAGGGATGTCCCGTACCCAGCCCCCAGGGATGTCACGTACCCAGCCCCCAGGGATGTCACGTACCCAGCCCCCAGGGATGTCCCGTACCCAGCCCCCAGGGATGTCCCGTACCCAGCCCCCAGGGATGTCACGTACCCAGCCCCCAGGGATGTCACGTACCCAGCCCCCAGGGATGTCATGTACCCAGCCCCCAGGGATGTCATGTACACAGCCCCCAGGGATGTCATGTACCCAGCCCCCAGGGATGTCATGTACCCAGTCCCCCAGGGATGTCCCGTACCCAGCCCCCAGGGATGTCACGTACCCAGCTCCCAGGGATGTCACGTACCCAGCCCCCAGGGATGTCACGTACCAGCCCCCAGGGATGTCATGTACCCAGCCCCCAGGGATGTCACGTACCCACCCCCAGGGATGTCACGTACCCAGCCCCCAGGGATGTCACGTACCCAGCCCCCAGGGATGTCACGTACCCAGCCCCCAGGGATGTCATGTACCCAGCCCCCAGGGATGTCATGTACCCAGCCCCCAGGGATGTCACGTACCCAG
>JACEEZ010024684.1:22500-45000 GCA_016584305.1 Chionoecetes opilio
ACCTTGTTCCAGTGCTGGCAAGCACTTGTCATACCCATGACAGCTTTGACAAACAGCGAAGCTCTTCATTAGCCTGACTCAAGCTAGTAAGTTTATAAGAATGAATGCCATAATTCATTCCCTACTGCCTATAATTCTTCATTTATGCAGGCACAGGTGTAAGAGCAGGCATTATTGCAGACAGGGTAAGATAGGCATTTATTGCAGACACAGGTGTAAGAGCAGGCATTTATTGCGACACAGGTTAAGAGCAGGATTATTGCAGGCACAGGTGTAAGAGTAGGCATTATTGCAGCAAGGGTGTAAGAGCAGGCATTTATGCAGACACAGGTGTAAGAGCAGGCATTTTATTGCAACACAGGTGTAAGAGCAGCTTATTGCAGGCACAGGTGTAAGAGTAGCATTTATTGCAGGACAGGTGTAAGAGCAGCATTATTGCAGACACAGTGTAGAGCAGGCATTATTGCAGACACAGGGTAGAGTAGGCATTTATTGCAGGCCAGGTGTAAGAGCAGCATTTATTGCAGCACAGGTGTAAGAGCAGCATTATTGCAGACACAGGTGTAAGAGCAGGCATTATTGCAGACACAGGTTAGAGTAGGCATTATTGCAGGCACAGTGAAAGAGCAGGCATTTATTGCAGACAAGGTGTAAGAGCAGCATTATTGCAGACACAGTGTAAGAGCAGGCATTTACGTCAGACACAGGTGTAAGAGCAGGCATTATTGCAGACACAGGTGTAAGAGCAGCATTTATGCAGGCACAGGTGTAAGAGCAGCATTATGCAGACACAGGTGTAAGCAGGCATTATTGCACACAGTGTAAGAGCAGGCATTTATTGCAGACACAGGTGTAAGAGCAGGCATTTATTGCAGACACAGGGTAAGCAGTAGGCGATTTTTGCAGGCACAGGTGTAAGAGCAGGCATTTTGCAGACACAGGTGTAAGAGTAGGCATTTATTGCAGGCACAGGTGTAAGAGCAGGCATTTATTGCAGACACAGGTGTAAAAGCAGGCATTTATGCAGTCACAGGTGTAAGAGCACGCATTATTGCAGACACAGGTGTAAGAGCAGGCATTTATTGCAGACACAGTGTAAGAGCAGGCATTATTGCAGGCACAGGTGTAAGAGCAGGCATTTATTGCAGACACAGGTGTAAGAGCAGGCATTTATTGCAGGCACAGGTGTAAGAGCAGGCATTTATTGCAGACACAGGTGTAAGAGCAGGCATTTATTGCAGGCACAGGTGTAAGAGCAGGCATTTATTGCAGGCACAGGTGTAAGAGCAGGCATTTATTGCAGGCACAGGTGTAAGAGTAGGCATTTATTGCAGACACAGGTGTAAGAGCAGGCATTTATTGCAGACACAGGTGTAAGAGCAGGCATTTATTGCAGGCACAGGTGTAAGAGCAGGCATTTATTGCAGGCACAGGTGTAAGAGCAGGCATTTATTGCAGGCACAGGTGTAAGAGCAGGCATTTATTGCAGACACAGGTGTAAGAGTAGGCATTTATTGCAGACACAGGTGTAAGAGCAGGCATTTATTGCAGGCACAGGTGTAAGAGTAGGCATTTATTGCAGACACAGGTGTAAGAGCAGGCATTTATTGCAGACACAGGTGTAAGAGTAGGCATTTATTGCAGACACAGGTGTAAGAGTAGGCATTTATTGCAGACACAGGTGTAAGAGCAGGCATTTATTGCAGACACAGGTGTAAGAGCAGGCATTTATTGCAGACACAGGTGTAAGAGCAGGCATTTATTGCAGGCACAGGTGTAAGAGCAGGCATTTATTGCAGGCACAGGTGTAAGAGCAGGCATTTATTGCAGACACAGGTGTAAGAGCAGGCATTTATTGCAGACACAGGTGTAACAGCAGGCATTTATTGCAGGCACAGGTGTAAGAGCAGGCATTTATTGCAGGCACAGGTGTAAGAGCAGGCATTTATTGCAGACACAGGTGTAAGAGCAGGCATTTATTGCAGGCACAGGTGTAAGAGGTAAGAAAGTAGGAGAGGTAAGACATTTATGGCATCCCATTCCCCACTAAATGCAGGGAATATAATCCACACAGTTATATAATCTCATAGTAGATAAGAAGGGAGATTGTTACATCGAAATCATAACATCATAGGTTTAAATGACATGATTACAAAAATAAATGTATAAAAATAAGCGTGAGCCCAAGTGAGACTACTTCTACTCTCCCTGCCCTAGTCGTCTGCATCATCATGGCTTGTCCTTCTAGCATTCTGATACTAACTGCCAAGTATAGGTGAGTCATATTACAGGTTGAAGTTCCCAAACTCGGCAACCTCGGGACCAGCGCCGAGCCGAGTAATGGAATTTTCCGACTTTTAGAACGTAGATATATTAAGGGGAAAAAAAGCATGAAAATCACATGAAAAAAATCACAGTAATAAAATTCACGTAACTTTGTTTTCTGTTTCTTGAGGTCATACACTGTAGATGACCCCACACCATATATTTCACACAAATTCCGCACTGAGGTTCCGCCATCCAACTTCTTCAAAAGGTCAATTTTCTCAGAAATAGTTAACACATTGTTCTTCCTTTTCTTTTCACTTGCACCAGTAGGTGTTCCTGGACGTTTGGGAGCCATAATACCAATAACAGACCTGTAGAAGTACACAAAATAACAGTGTACACAACTCTACAGTCACACACTTAGAATACCACGTGTGCTGCGCCTCTTGTAGCTCCTATTCTTATTACACCATGAACATAACACAAACAAATCGGTGGGAGAAACCAAGCGGCCTAGTGTGGTGGCACCCAGCGGCCGACCCGGCAACTACGCGCCGGGTTTTGGGTGTTCTGCCGGGTTTTGGAAAATCCGGAACCATAGCCGAGTTTTGGGTGTTGCCGAGTCTTGGGATGCCCAGTTTGGGAACTTCAACCTGTATCACCTCCAGGGCTCAGATGTTATGCCCTGGAGGTTTTGAGGGCCATGATGGTTGGCCCGCGCCCGTACTGGCGCAGGTAGGATTTATTTTATAGTGGCGCCTGCGATTCAAGGTTCATGCTGTCCCCCTGTGTCCTCCCTTGTGTAATGTGATAGTTGTCTATATTTCTTTGTTTTATGCTTTGTAAATCTATTTGTATAAATTGTGTTGATGTATGTTACACCGTAAAATGTGTATTTACCTAGTTGTATTTACCTAGTTGTTTACCTAGTTGTATTTACCTAGTTGTATTGACCTAGTTGTAACATACAGGAAAAGAGTTATGCTCGTACTGTCCCGTCTCCAAATCTACTATTATCCAGTTTGCCTTTGAAGTCCTGAATACTTCTTGCATTAATCACTTTTGCATCAAGGTTGTTCCAGGCTTCTATGCTTCTATACGGGAAGCTGTATTTTCTTATGTCCCTCTTGCATGTTGTCCTTTTTAATTTCTTCTCATGACCTCTTGTACTTCTATCGTCCCACACAAACAGATCTTCTCTATCAATTTTTTCCAGACCCATTGATGCTCTATACACTGCTATAAAATCTCGACTTTCTCTTCTTTTCTCAAGTGTTGGGAGCTTTAGTCTTGAAAGTCTTTCTTCATATGTTAAATCTCTCAGGCTTGGAGCCATTTTTGTGGCTGCTCTTTGTATTCTCTCAATCTTCCTTATATCCTTCTTTTTATGTGGTGACCCAATCACTGCCGCATATTCCAACCTTGGTCGAATCAAAGATGTTATCAATTTCTTAATCATCTCTTCATCCAGATATTTGAATGCCATTCTTATATTCCTCAGCAACTGATATGTATCTCCTGTGATCTTGTTTATATGCTTCTCTGGTGACAATTTATCCGTAATCCACACTCCCAGATCTTTTTCGGCCTTTGTTTTGCTTATCCATTCATTTCCCATCGAATACTTTCCTCTCTGTCTCTTTTTGCTACTGCCCACTTCCATCACTTTACACTTTTTAGCATTAAACTCCATTTCCCATAATTGACTCCATCTGAAAATCTTATCTAGATCCTTTTGTAGATCCTCACAGTCCTCTTTACTTTCTACTTTTCTTAGTAATTTAGCATCATCAACGAATAAACTCATATAACTGTTCACTCCCTCTGCCATATCATTTACATAGACCAAGAACATCACTGGGGCCAATACTGATCCTTGAGGAACTCCACTTATCACTCTGCACCATTCTGACTTCTGATCTTTTAGTGTGTGTTGGTAGTTATGGTGTTAGTAGTTGATTCGAATCTTCGAGGCGATTAACGAGGGAGTTGCCTTTGAGTGTATGTTCTTCTTGTGTGTCGGGACTCGTCTCAATACTATGTATTACTAGCCGCAAAGCCGCCCTCCGGGTGGACTTTTTGGCTAGCTCCTGCGGAGGGCTATTGGTGGGCCTTCGGCCCACCAAACACAGACTCTCCAGATAGCCCCTTCTAACTTCATGGATGTAGAAATGTATGTATTAACGCCAACCCATTCACATCACCCCCAACCCATTCACCCCCACCCATTCACTCACCCATTACCCATCACCACACACCCATTCACTCACCCATTACCCATCAACCCCCACCTATTCCCTCACCCATCACCCCTCACCCATTCACTCACCCATTACCCATCACCCCACCCATTCACTCACCCATTACCCATCACCCTACATCAAGGTTTCCTCAATTCTCGTAAACCACTTTTTTTTCACAATTCTCGCTAATAGGCTGCTAAAAAAAAGAAGAAAAAAAGTGATCGGATCATTCTATAAGTGGGCTTAAAACCTTCCCCTGCTCGACCCGGTTCCAAAACTGTGCCATATGAGGGGATTGTGCCACGGGGGGCGGAACGTATACCACACACACACACACACACAACAGACAGACAGACAGACACACTTTCGCTTATATTATTATAAGATATTCAAATAATTTTTAATCTAAAAGCTGATCCGAAGAGCGAGTTTCTTGTCCATGAGTTAGTGATAATAAAGCCAGCATTAGAAGGAGTTGTTTTCCTCCCCCTTCTGCCTGCCTGCCTGCCTGTTACAAGCTATCTAGGCATTCTCCAGCCCAGCCATATACCATGAGCAAAGATACAAGACAGTTACAGTGAACCAAGGGGGCCGTCTTACCGTGGATCTCCGTTTAATCCCAGAGTTTGACGCCACATCACAGGCAGTGGTGGAGTGGCCGGGAAAGTTGGAGCTGGTTTGCAAGCTACGAGGGATCGCCGAGCACAGTTGTAGCGCTGCGACTCACCGGGGGAGCTTTCTCGGTGTATCGGCAACTTAACAACTCGGCCAAGTAGATATACAAAATAATAAAAGAGGCACTCGTCTCGGCTTTTGCTGCGGACAAGTTTCAGGCCTACGAGCAGTTCGTCGCTCGCAAGCTCCATGACGGCGAGCCTCTGGACGTGTACTTGGCTGACTTGCGTCGCCTGGCTGAGTTGTTTGATGGTATGCCTGACTCCGCCCTGAGTTGTGCTTTCATGGCCGGCCTTCCTGAAGCTGCTCGCCACATACTGAGAGCTGGATCTCGCATGGAGAGTATGGATATCAATCAGCTTCTGAATCGTGCTCGTGCTGTTCTAGCGGACGACAATCTTAACGCTGGAGCTCCGACACAACTTTCCTGCGTCTGTCAGCACACCGCGGCTTCTGCATCACCTGGTGTTGGTGCTGTGCGCTGCCTTGCCTGTAACCAGCTGAACCACTACACCAGCGTCTACCTGGCTGGATGCGGCGGACGCAGAGGTGGGCGTGGCAGCGTGCGCTGCTTCACTTGTGGGCGGCGATGTCACGTTGCTTCAATGTGTTCGGGAAATGGATCAGGAGAGGTGGGACAAGCGCCAGTCTCCTCTCCGAACCACCGATGAGAGGCGCGCCTTACCGGCGGTGCGATTGATGGTTAACAGAGTGGACTGTGAAGCTCTGGTAGATAATGGCTGTACAGAGTGTATTACACGCGTCTCCTTGTGTTCCCGATGGAATAATGAAAACGTCAGTGTGATGACTGTGAGTGGTGAATCTTATGAGTGTATGGGGAAGGGAGTGATGCAGTCCAGCTGCCATCGGGAGTGTCTGTGTTCGTGAGTGCGTTTGTAGTACCTTCCAAGCCGCTTAACTTCAATTTTATTCTGGGAATGAATGGCGTGAGAGCCCTACACGGTGTAGGAGTGTGTTCGCCGAACGATGTGCAGTTCGGTATAGAGGAAGTGCAGGCTTCGGCAGTGGCAGCGTCTACCGCACGAAACATTGTTGAGGGGGATTTTAAAGTGACATACAATACTAACAAAAGACAGTGCACAAAGGGTCTCATTGTCGCCAGGTTGGAGCACTTTTCAGAACCTACCAGGTTGGCATCCTGATTACTCAGATGCACCTCTTTCTTGTTTGATGTGCTTTTGTGTGCATTGACGGGTGGCTGACTCAATAAGGATGTTATTATGAGGCTGGGAACCTCGAACCCAAGGTACTGCGACAGTAGCCTTCCTTATCAGCGGCAACAAGGCCACTGAGCTCTGATACGCTCTCGGTAACTGCTTTACATTCTCGCATGCATTGCCAGACGTATAAGTAATCATTCAAGTGCATCAGGAAACTCAAAGATATCATTATAATTGGTATTTTATCGTCAAAGATGATGCAAACAAACGAGGCGTGACGCTCGCGTGGTGCGCGGCGGGGGGGCGGGGGAGAGGAGCGGGAGGTTAAAATCCCTTTAAATATTTTTATTTTGGAAAAACTATCTACCAGTGTGTTGCCCAAGGCCACAGCTACCATTATATGACTTCAACTGATTTGTTGTATTTTTCATGAATTTTCAATATATTCAGGGTGGGCGGTCCCCTTAAGAATAGGGCAGGGTGAGACCGTAGCTACGGATGAGGATATGAGTACAAATTTAAATGATTATTTATTGTGTTTTTTCTCAGGAGGATACACAGATGATACCTGATAGTGAACAGATGTTTAAAGGAATCGATGATGAGAAACTCAAATATATTGTAATAACTAGGGAAATGATAGAAGGAATAAGTAGAATGAAGAATTTTAAGTGGCCAGGACCAGATGAGGTTTATCACAGAGTATTAAGAGAATGTAAAGAGGCTGTTAGTGAGTTGCTACTGCACATTTTTAGGAAATTGGTTGAGATAGGCGATGTGCCATTATTGTGGAGGAAAAGAAAATGTTGTTCCCATATTTAAGAAGGGAGACAGAGGACTAATTTCAAATTATCGACCCGTAAGTCTAACGTCAGTGGTGGGTAAATTATTGGAATCTATTATTGCAAAAAACATAAGAGAGCATTTATAAAAGCATAGTTTGGTCAATGATTCACAACATGGATTCACCAAGGGTAGGTCATGTCTCACCAATTTATTGAGTTTTGATAGGAAAGTTTATGAGACAGCAGATAATGATAAGGATTATGATATACAGGGAGGTCCCGAAGATACGAGCAGTTAGGTTCCACCTGGCATACTCGTAAAGCAAAATCTCGTATAACGAAACACATAACTAATGGTAAAATATAGGTTTGGTTCCAGGACCATCAATAAAAAAAAAAAATAAAAAAAAAATAAACGTTTTTCAAGCTAAAATAAACTATAGCAAACACAACAAGCACACAGCGTCTATATTACCCACACTGTACTACCTATTCTGTAGAAAAAGTATTCTGAAAGAGAAAATAGCACACAAAATAACATAACTGCACATTAATTAACCATAAAACATGCATAACAAGCAAAAAAGATGTTGTACTGTAGGGGACCCCGCGTGATACAAAAGAGGGTAGTGTAGAGGTCCCAAGATTGGGGCCGCACACCTGGTTAATCACCCCTAAGGATCAGGCCGCGCCATATGCTTAATTACCCTTCAGGTCATGCCTTGCTAGGGGTGACTTGATTGCGGTCCCAAGGTTAGGGCCACACACCTGGCTAATTACCATTAAATGTCAGGCCGCGCCATATGCTTAATTACCCTTCAGGTCACGGCTTGCTAAGGGTGACCTGACTGGGGTCAACCAAATCCCCCTTTGTCCAGACTGGGAGTGGTAGGGCGAGTATTTTGAGCTTGATAATTTTACTCACCCCAGTTTGAATGTCGTAGCATTGGATTTTCGATCTTGTATATTGAAAATAGACCCTAATTTACACATCTCGTATCATCGGATTCTCGTATATCGAATGCTCGTATAACGGGACCTCCCTGTAATATACCTGGACTTTAGTAAGGATTCGACAAGGTACCACACGAGCGACTCTTAAATAAGGTTAAGGCTCATGGAATAGATGGGCAGGTTCTTCGTTGGATCAGAGCTTGGCTAAGTAATAGGCAACACAGGGTTACAATTAATGGTTCTAAATCTGATTGGGGGCAGGTGACAAGTGGGGTTCCACAAGGGTCTGTTTTGGGTTCATTACTATTTATTATTTACATCAACGACTTGGATAGTGGGATTAACAGTGATATCAACAAGTTTGTTGATGATACTAAGGTAGGTAGGATGATTGGATCACAGTCTGATGTAAACATATTGCAGGGAGACTTAGATAAACTTAATGAGTGGGTAGTCAGATGGCAGATGGAATTTAATATTGATAAGTGCAGCGTTATGATTGTTGGTAGAAAAAACCCTGGTAATAGATACACCATACGCAATGTATCGCTGAACAGAGCAGAAGGTGAGAAAAATCTGGGAGTGAGGGTGAGCCCAGACCTCCGACCTAGGAAACAATGTATTGAGGCCAGAAATAGAGCTAATAAGGTGTTAGGATTCATTACCAGAAATGTTAAAAGTAGAAGTGCTGAGGTTATTCTAAAGCTTTATCTGGCTCTAGTCAGGCCTCACCTAGACTATGCAGTTCAGTTTTGGTCTCCATATTAGAGGATGGATATAGCCTTGTTAGAAACAGTGCAGAGAAGGATGACCAAAATTATTCAAGGGATGCATAACTTTAGTTATGAGAGGAGATTGAAGCTATTAAATTTACACTCACTAGAGAGATGCAGAGTAAGGGGCGATCTGATTTCAGTTTTTAAGTGGATAAAGGGATATAATATAGGAGAGGTAGGAAATGTTCTTACGGCTAGTAACCAGGGTAGAACAAGAAGTAACGGATTTAAGCTGGAAAAGCGCAATTTAAAAAAGAAATAGGGAAAAACTGGTTCACAAATAGGGTGGTGAATGATTGGAATGGACTCAGTAGACAGGTAGTTAGTGCAGAGTCATTAGAGAGCTTTAAGAGGCTAGATAAATTCATGGATGGGGATGAAAGGTGGATGTAGGCAGTGTTAAGTAACAGGAACTACCTCGTGTAGGTCTCATGGCCTCTTGTAGCTTCCTTATATATTTTCTTATGTTCTTCTTATGTTCCTTGTTGACCTGTTTTGTCTGAAGCCATGTTGACATTCTGTTAAAATGTGGTTTTGTTCAAGGAAACTTGTTAAACGGGATGAGATTACTTTTTCATATATCTTACTAAATGCAGGTAGAGCATATTATGGTCTATTAGCTTGCATCTTTGTGATCACCTTTTTTATACACTGGTACTATTTTTCAGTTTTTATATGTTTGGGGAAATGACCCTGTCGAAATGTTAAATTTATTAGATAAGAAAGAGGAAAAGCATGTACACTTGATGTTAACTTCAGCCATTTAGGGGGAATAGCATCAATACAGGTTGAAGTTCCCAAACTCGGCAACCTCGGGACCAGCGCCGAGCCGAGTAATGGAATTTTCCGACTTTTAGAACGTAGATATATTAAGGGGAAAAAAAACACGAAAATCACGTTTGGACGTTTGGGAGTCATAATATCAATAACAGACCTGTAGAAGTACACAAAATAACAGTGTACACAACTCTACAGTCACAACACCACTGAACAATAACAACAAACAAATCGGCGGGAGAAACCCAGCGGCCTAGTGTGGTGGCACCCAGCGGCCGACCCGGCAACTACGCGCCGGGTTTTGGGTGTTCTGCCGGTTTTGGAAAATCCGGAACCATAGCCGAGTTTTGGGTGTTGCCGAGTTTTGGGTGTTGCCGAGTCTTGGGATGCCGAGTTTGGGAACTTCAACCTGTACTCGCTGCAGTGAATTTTAGGCTCTCTAAATATTTCTTTACTTCCTCTTCTGTTGTTGGTGTAAAATAAAGTGATCAATTTGGGGGATTCCTGAGATAAACGCGATGAGCATCATAACACACCTCATGAGCTGGGGCTGTTGCCTCTCCTATTTGTAAGAAGTGACTATTAAACACTTCAGGAGTTATACTTTTCATAGCTTCTAATGGTAGATTTGAGCTCGTCAATTTATCGCTGGCTAAATTCCAGACTGTTTCGTGAGGTCTGAAACAGTTGACTTCAGGGTGTTGATTTTATCATTCATCTGTTTCACCATTACCTCCATAGCATTTTTGTAAGCTCTCTCTTGAGATTCCCGTAGTTTTGGTTACCGATGAATCCATAGTTAGGTACAGATGGGGAAACTTGTGGGTGGTGGTACAGGAACTGTGATGTATCTCTTGACGTGTTCTGTGACGTCAGGAAGCGACTGTGCATGCGCAGTCGCTCCCCAACAGGTCAAGGGGGGTTGTAGGCCTCAAGCTCAGAAATATCCTGGCTATTTTGGCTAAGTCCAAATTTACAGCTTCTCAGCAGCTACACTGGCTTGTTAACTGTATCCTTAGGTAACTTGCTTGTGTAGTCCAGTGTGTGTAGAAGTTTTATTACTCCTGTATTCTTGGAAAATTGCAGGAGCAGTCTGGTCTCATGTAAACACAGTGCGCCCCCTCCAGTGGTTCTACCCAAGTGAGATGGACCGACAGGTGCCACAGTTCGGGAGATAGAGGAGGTAAGAGACATGTCCAGCACACAGCCAAGGTGGTAAGTACGTCCTGTCCACACGCATATCTTAGGGAATGTATGTATGGCAAAGGGACTGCAAAAACTAATCCTCTACGATTAATATTTTTTTTGCCTGGAGGAAGGACTCGTATAGTGCCAGAATTTTGAATGACCCGCCAGTAATATGCGGAGATCTTTTGGAAAAAACTTTTATATTAAATCTAAGTTTTATAGGTTAGGTTTAGCACAATAATATTATTGGATGACAGGTAAAAGAGTAAACTTCCTCCCTACCCCACTGTAAATGAGGACACAGTTATTATGTAACTATGAATAGGAGGTAATGATTCCCGGGCTTTTTGTCCGAAGGCGAGTGTCCTGACTTTGGTACAGGTTGAAGTTCCCAAACTCGGCATCCCAAGACTCGGCAACACCCAAAACTCGGCTAGGGTTCCGGATTTTCCAAAACACGGCAGAACACCCAAAACCCGGCGCGTAGTTGCCGGGTCGGCCGCTGGGTGCCACCACACTAGGCCGCTGGGTTTCTCCGGCCGATTTGTTTGTTGTTATTGTTCAGTGGTGTTGTGACTGTAGAGTTGTGTACACTGTTATTTTGTGTACTTCTACAGGTCATCTTCATTACTTCATTAGAATCCAAATAATTTTTTCCTGTGATTTTTTTCATGTGATTTTCATGCTTTTTTTCCCCTTAATATATCTACGTTCTAAAAGTCGGAAAATTCCATTACTCGGCTCGGCGCTGGTCCCGAGGTTGCCGAGTTTGGGAACTTCAACCTGTATCCTTTTTTTACTAATTTAATTTTCATATAAAAAAAATAATAATCGCTGTAGAGAAGTCAGCCCCATTGATAAGTAGACCCAGGATTGTCTTACCTCTCGTATTCGGACACTCATTATTCGGACTTTGACATTATTCGGACCTCCTGGGGTTGAAATTTCCCAACTATATATTCACCTAGAATTGTTATTATTATTTTTTTTTTTTTTTTTTTTTTTTTTTTTAAAGGGGTCGAAATTTCCCAGCTATATATTCACCTTATATATATATATATATATATATATATATATATATATATATATATATATATATATATATATATATATATATATATATTTTTTAAATTACATATCCCCCCATTATTCGGATCCTTGCATTACTCGGACCACTCCTTGCCCCAATTAGTCCGAATATGAGAGGGTTTCAATCAATCAATCATTGGGGGCATACGCCGGGGGGCGCGTCGCCTCGCCCACCCTACGACGCCACTCCCGGGGGTCACCACGCGCGAGTTCCCATGCAGGCTCCTTTCCCATACCAAGCAGCTCTCGACAAGAAACATCAACTTGCCCCAGCCACGAGCCTTGTGGGTGCCCCCTTGGCCTCCTCCACGCTGGATTGTCTCTTACAGATACAACCCGATGGGAAGGATCGGTTTCAGGGTAGCGTGCCACATGCCCATATAGCCGAAGTTGGCGCTGACGGACTATGCAGGTAATAGGCCTCGATTCAGTCTCACGGTGCAATCGCTGATTTGACACGTAATCATCCCAGCGATACCCCATGATTCTGCGAAGACACTTATTACCAAAGGCATTGATTCGTCTCTTCAAGTCACTATTTAGTGTCCATGTCTCACAACCATAGAGTAAGACAGGGATCACAAGCGACTTGAAGATCCGGATCTTTGTCCTCCTGCACAGGTACCGACAACGCCAAATACTCCCGCTGAGCGAGTCCATAACACCGTGGGCTATGCCAATCCGCCGTAAGATTTCTTGACGTGACCCGCCGTCATTATGGACTGCGCTACCAAGGTATGTAAAACTTTCCAAGATCTCAATGTCCTCGCCACACGCATGAACAGACTGTACTGCTTCATCTAGTAAGTCTCCAAATACCTGGACCTTGGTCTTGAGCCAGGAGACCTCAAGTCCCAAAGGCTTTGCCTCCTCGTGCAGCGCCTCGAGAGCCATCACCAGGACCTCCAGCGACTCAGCAAAGATTACTGCATCATCGGCAAAAACAAGATCAGTGATCTTGGTGTTGCCGACGGATGCTCCACAATCACTTTGATCTACAACCTTGTCCAATACCCAGTCCATACAAGCGTTGAAAAGTGATGGGGCAAGGACGCACCCTTGCCTCACTCCTGTATTCACAGGAAAGAAGCTGGACACACCTGCCCCACACTTCACAGCACTCACAGTCCCAGAATACAGACCAGTTATCAAACCAATAGTCCTTGCAGGAATCCCTCGAAGTCGCAGAAGATCCCAGAGTGACTCACGATGCACTGAGTCAAACGCCTTCTTGAGATCAACATAGGCTGCAAGCATCCCCTGTCGAAACTCACGTCGGCGTTCCACCAGGACACGAAGCACTAGGATACGGTCCGTTGTTGACTTACCAGGCGTGAACCCAGACTGCTGAGGTCTCTGATGCTTCACCAGATGGCTGCGAATTCGTGTCAGCAATAGATGGGCAAGCACCTTGCCTGGTACGCTGAGCAGTGTAATACCGCGGTAATTGTTGCAGTCCTGACGGTCCCCTTTCCCTTTCCAGATAGGGACGACCAGCCCCCTTTTCCAGTCAGGAGGAATGGTACCTGATTGCCACACGGCAGTCAGGACAGCATGCAACCCGCGGATCATGGCCTCACCCCCAGCTTTGAGGAGCTCCGCACTGATATTACAAACACCAGCTGCCTTTCCACCCTTCAACTTTGCTACAGCCTCTCTGACTTCGTCAAGAGGGTGCGGTTTCGTCAATGGGAGGATCGGCATCCACTGCCTGTAACCCAGGGGTTTGTGAAGCTGTCAGTTGGAGGGGTCCCCCGTGAACAACTCCCCAAAACTCGCCCAACGAGCCATCTCCCCATCCATGCCGACACGGGGCGCCATCGCTTTTCGAATAGCATCGCCCGAGAAGAGCTTGGAACGGAGCTTTCTTCGGGGGCCGGTGGGCGGGGCGGAGGTCATTAGCGTTCAAAGCCCCCGACATAAAAAAAAAAAAAACGAGACTCCTAAATACCTCTCCTTGTTCCCCTCAGGAGGGTTCTATCCGGGTGACAGACCTTGCTGGCCCCGGTTCCCCAGCGTAAAAAATTTCATGCAAAAATAAAGCCAAAATCAATGTTTTCTAAAAAAAAAAAAACCAAAGTAAAAAAAAGGCCAAAACAAAAAACCAAGTGGGGGTGAAAAAAGTGGGTTTTTTGGACAAGTGGATTTTGGGAGGTGGGATTTGGGGAATTTGGCTGTACAATATTACCGGAAAAAAAAAACCCCAAGACAGGATACGATAGATTTAAACATTTTAAAAAACTGGTCGAGATGAGATCATTGCTCGGGGTTTCCCTTTACAACACTTTTTTCCCGGTATGCCCTCATAGGGTATTCCCTTCCATCGTTAATGCAACAAGGGAGTCACTGGCTAGACAGACTAAGGGTTGGCATACACCGCCGATCTCTTGCCCGGGATACGCCGCTCAACCAAAAAAACGGAATGATTAACTAATAAAACTTGGGGTGGGACCACTTTTAGTTATCTTCTCAAAATAGGTCTCGTCTGTAGGGAAGAGATGAAAACGACTGGCAGAGTGATTTAATGCATTGGAAAGCTATGAAATAACGGTGGGTCTTGGATTACAAATACTGGGGTTTAAAAAAGGGATTTCAGGGAGCATTACTGAAGGGTTTTTCTTTATTAATCGTGAAACTGGTAACATAGGCATGGAAAAATGTATACCGAAATCAAAATAAGAGGATTAACAGGAACTACCCGTGTAGGTCTCACGGCCTCGTACCCCCTTCTTTTTATTTTCCTTTTTTTCCTCCCTTTCCAATTGGATTTCCAGAAAATGAGAAAGTTAGCCCAGGGGTTTTGGTAGAGGGGAAAGTTTGGAATTGGGTACTCTGCCACTCAAATTACTTTCCCCATGGAGTAAGCACCCTGTAATCCCTTATTTTCACCCGTTTTTAATTCAAAATCACTGTTATTATCATAGCTTTCCAATGCGATTAAAGTCACTCTGCCAGGTTGATTCATCTCTTCCCTACAGACAGAGACCTATTATGAGAAGGCATAAGCTAAAGTGGTCTACCATACCAAGTGTTATTAGTTAAATCATTCCGTTTGTTTGTGTTGATAAGATAAGATTTTCATCCTATCTCGACACTTTGCAAGTACCAACTACAAGGTTATTGACTATACAAAGCGCCGCCACGTCAGCACAAACTAGGCGGACTCGAACCGCTGACCGAATGCACAGGGACGCTGCACATTGCGAGCTCACGTCTCTACCAACCTTGCCACCCTGTTGTTTGTGTTGAGCGGCGTATCCGGTCAAGAGATACGGCGGTGTATGCCAAGCCCTTAGTCTTGTCTAGTCCAGTGACTCACCTATGTTGTATTAACGATGGAAGGTGAATACCCTACTGAGGACATACCGGTGAAGAAGTGTTAGTAAGGAATCCCTGAGCAATGATCTCATCTCAGACCTTAGTTTTTAAATCTTGTTAAGTCATATCGATATCCATGTCTTGGGTTTTGTTTCCGGTAATATTGTACAGCCAAATTCCCAACATCCGACCTCCAAACATCCGACTTGTCCAAACAACCGACTTTTTTCACCACCACATTGTGTCTTGTTTTGGCCATTTATTTTACTTAGGTTTTTTTAGTTTTTAGAAAACATTGATTTGTGGCTTTATTTATGCATGAATTTTACTTTCGCGTATACCACTGGATCGGCCTTCAAGAGCTGCATCTTTTATGTTCTATACCATTTTGTCCTTACGTTTATGGTTACTGTAATATCCGAACATCCGACTATTCCAATTATCCGACCTACCTTCGGTCCCCCCAAGGTCGGATAATTAATACTTAGCTGTAGTAGGATGTGGATGGCTGGAAAAATGTTGACGGGAGTGATGGTTGAAAAAATAAACTAATGATTATCCTCGGCACAGATAACTACACCTGGATGTGCCACTCGGCAACGAAGCGTGCTGGACGCTGCAGTGCTGGCCCCATGGCCGTCTGCTGGCCCATTCACTTGCTGCATACGACTATCATATAGACTATGGTTTATCAGTATATATGATATACTGTAATCTTCATAAATGTTTGTTCTATAATACAGTAAACCCTCTCGTATTGGGACTAATTGGGCCAAGGAGTGGTCCGAGTAATGCAAGGATCCGAATAATGCAGGGATGAAATAATAATAATAAAAAAAATAAAAAAATAAAAAAATTCTAGGTGAATATAGAAAATCTCGAAGTCATGCAAATATCAATAAACATAAGATAAATCATGTAAATAAATAAATCTACAGTAAAAATCCACACTACAGTACTGTACAGGAGTAGTGTACAGTACTATCAGTCCTTGGTCTGGCAGCGGCAGCAGTAAACATGATGGGATATTCCTCCTCCTTCTTGGTGGGTTTTCTGTAGGGGTGTGAGGAACCCCCTTTAGGGAGCCCTATGATCCCTGGTGATATCCTATGATGCTATCACAGGCATGGTAGCTGACCTGTCGTCTTCAGGAAGGCACAGGTGAGGCGGATGACAGCGTGTTGTCCTGAGAGGTAGGCAGGGCGCCAGGCGGGGCAGGTCGCTCGCCAACAGGGTGGGCAGGGTTTTACGTCATTACTAGTTATTATATATCGTAGTGATTATGGTGAGCTGTTTTATACACGTGTCATTATTTAGGTCAGTGTAGTACTGTGTCACCCTTTAAATTTAAAAAAGGGTTTTAATTTAAAAAGGGGTTGAGGTGGCGGGGTAGCCAGTGACGGGGAACATTCTTGCCGCGGCCACCCCGTAACACTAACGGAAAAAGTGTCCGTGTGACATGACCTTTAAAGGCTGTGTCAAACATCGTGTTGACTTGTGATTGGCCGAGAAGTTTTAGAAACAGTTTGTCATTGGCTGGTGACTAATGACAAGTTTGATGACGTCATTACTCGTCCAAGCCAGTCAGGGCCTTCCTACCTGTTAACTACCTAACGAGAGAGGCTTGCTGGATACAGTAGTAAGGGCAGGTAATATCTAGGCGGTGGGAGAGCGGGTGGTAGCTGGAGATACCACCTCCGTTGCTGGATCTGGGTCCAAGGCTCAATGGCCTCAGATCACTCGCCAATACAACATTTGGACACAACAAAGAAACCACAATTACAGTATACAAAGTACATGCTCAGTGATGGATCATAAATGCTCTGCCTGACTGCCTGGGCCTCTAACCTCACTGACTCACATCATCACACCCTGCCTACCCTTAAAAAAGAAAAACAGAAAAACAGAAGTAAAAAGTTTTAAAAAGAGAAGAAAAAAAGAAGAGGAGGAGGTCCGAATAATGTCGAAGTCCGAATAATGTCAAAGTCCGAATAATGTCAAAGTCCGAATAATGTCAAAGTCCGAATAATGTCAAAGTCCGAATAATGTCGAAGTCCGAATAATGTCGAAGTCCGAATAATGTCAAAGTCCGAATAATGTCGAAGTCCGAATAATGTCGAAGTCCGAATAATGTCGAAGTCCGAATAATGTCGAAGTCCGAATAATGAGGGTCCGAATACAAGAGGGTTTACGCTTTAAAAATAGAAATCGAAAAAACACGCCAAAAAAATGCAAAGGGGGAAAAAATTGCTGAACTAATTTTAATTTCATTTAAAAACTCTTCGCCATCTAAAATTTTTACGGTCGATTTAACATGAAACATCAATAAAAGCGCAATGTTATTAGTTTTTCCTTTTTATAATTTAGTTTTCTGAAAAATAAATTTCCCCCACCATGCTAATTAGTTTTTAAATAAAAAAAATAAAATCTTAAAGGGGTTAATTTTCCCGATTGATGATGTTGTTTTTTACTTTTTAATTTCTTTTTCTGATAAATAAATTATCCATGCAAAAATTAGCGTAAAAAACAAAAAACCTATCAATCGGGGAAAATTATCCGTTGATGTTTTTATTTATTATTTAACGCTAATTTTTGCATTTTTTAATTCATTTATCAGAAAAACAAAATATTAAATGGAAGCAAAAAAAATTGCGCTTCTATTAAATTTTTTTCATTTAAAAAGTTGACTCGTAAATTTTTTAAATGGCGAAGATTGAAGTAATATTAATTTCATGCATTTTTTTCAGAGTTCGTATGGCTTTCTTGGCGTGTTTTATTTTTTTTTTTACTGTTGCCAGTGTGACATCCAGGCTACTTTTACTGTGCCCTGGGTTTATAAAATTTTTTTTTCTTCTAAAAAAGAAAATTCAAACCTTATTTCTAGAAAAAATTGTAGGTTCCACCCTTATACTCCGGGGATGGCAGCCAACCTCAACCTAAAGGACAGGTAAGTTTTAATAAAAGCCTGACGTTTTTTTTTTTAAAACAGCTATTTTAAATTTACCGCCCTTTGGGGGGGCCCGAAGGTGGTGGATAATTGGAAAGCGGATTTTTCGAATCACAAAACCAAAAAAAAACGTAAGGACAAAAGGGGGATAGAACATAAAAGTGCAGCCTTAAGGCCGACCAGTGGTAACGCGAAAGAAAAATTCAGCATAAATAAGCCACAAATCAATGTTTTCCTATTAAAAAAAGATATATTAAAAAAAAAAAAAAAAAAAACAAAAGTAAAAAAAAGGGCCCAAAAACAAACCCAATTGGTGGTAAAAAAAAGTCTTGTTTGGGACAAGTCGGATATTTGGAGGTCGGTTGTTGGAATTTGGCTGTTTTCTAAAACCCCCGACGGTGCCAGGCAGGAAGGGCTTTTACTACCATACATGGTTTCCTTTTTTTTTGCCCTTGGCCGCCCCTTTGTGATGTAAAAATAAAAATAATAAATTGAGTTCATCCACCAGTGATTTCGGATATATTGGGGGAAGGAAATTTTAGCGCCTGTGTTGATTTCCAAAAAAAAATTACAAAGGTTGTGAGCGTAAAAAACAGACCTTTCTAACCCACCCGGGCGCAAAGTTGGAAAAATGATTTTAAATGAAAGGAAATGTAAGGGATGGATTTTAATCGGTTAATTTCCCAACCGCTCCCAAGACTCGGCAACCCCCCAAAAAACTCGGTAGGTTCTGGATTTTCCAAAAACGGCAGAACCCCCAAAAACCCCAGCGCGTATTTGCCGGGTCGGCCGGGGGTGCCACCCACTAGGCCGCTTGGTTTCTCCCGCCGTTTTGTTTTTTTTATTTTTCGGTGTGTTGGTGTAAGTTGTGTACACGTTTTTTGTGTACTTCTACAGGTTGTTTTTGGGGTATTATGGCTCCCAAAAGTCCCGAACACCACTGGTGCAAGTGAAAGAAAAAGGAAAAAACAAAGGTTAACATCTCTGGAAAAATTACCTTTTGATTTTTTTCATGTGATTTTTATGCTTTTTTTTTTTCCCTTTTTATCTACGTTCTAAAAAAATCGGAAATTCCCCCTTACTCGGGCTCAGCGCGGCCCAGGTTGCCGAGTTTGGGAACTTCAAACCCGTAGTATAAAAAAGGGGACAAAAAGGGGACTTCCCAATAGGAAAGATGGGTTTAAAAAAAAAGAAAAAAAGACCTGTGGTTGGGGGTCACAAGCGCCTTACACCGAGAGGCCATAAAAAAAAATCACAGAAGAAACATATCACCCCCTTGAGGCTGGGATTATGGGGGTGGGGTTTTTATATTTAAACGTGAGATGATGAAAAAGCTGAGTTACCAATGCTTTTTCCAAGATTTGAATATGCACATCTCTCTCTCTCTGTCTGCCCGTATCTTGTCACCTGCTATATATCTTCCCCTCTTTCTCTCCCCCTCTGTCCTTTTGTATCTCTCTTTTTCTGCTACCTTATCTCTTTCTCTTCTATTTATCTCTCAATCTTTCTCTCCCCCTCTGTTCTCTGTATCTCTTTCTCTGTCTACCTGTATCTTGTCTCTTGTCTATATATTCTCACTCTTTCTTCCCTTCTTCTCTTGTATCCTTTTTTCTCGCTACCTGTATCTTCTCTTTTGTCCCATTATCTCTCACTCTTTCTCTCTCTCTCTGCTCTCTGTATCTCTCTTTCCTGTCTCTCGTATCGTCTCTTGTTATCTCCTCACTCTTTCTCTCCCTCCCCGTCTCTCTGTATCTCTCTTTCTTGTCTACCTGTATCTCGTCCCATATTCTCTCACTCTTTTTCTCCCTCTCTTCTCTCTGTATCTCTTTTCTTGTTGCTGCTGTCTCTCTGATATCTCTCTCTGCGTCTACTCTCTCTCTCTCTTCTTCTTCTCCCTTTTCCCCCCTACCCCCCAAAAAAAATAAGTGGTTTTTTGGGCAGCGAGGGACCAGTCAAAAAACATTATAATTGTACTCACGCAATTCATGATGCACGATGCTTTCCCTTGCACAGGCTTTGGAAAAAAACTTGGAATGTCCCTCCCGGAAAATAAAAACATTAGGACTGTCCCTACCCAAAGAGACATTTTCTTTAAAAACCCAAAAAACCTTCCCCTGCCTTCTTTTCTACTTGGCACTGATTGGTGCTTCCTCGTAACCCCACTGGCTAACCCAATTTAATAGCCTCACACTTAACATGCTATTTTTCACTATTTTTTTTACCACGTGCCTGTATGAACATAAATACATGAGAAGCCGTACAACCATGGGGTTAACCTTATGGCGGCATCGGGAAAAGCCTGGGCTCGAGTGCAATTCATTTGGGCGGCGGGGGCGACTCCCGGAGGCAAGGAAAAAGGAATTATTTTTTTCCAATATGTTTTCCACCCGAGCCAATGTGTTGCGGAGAAAGGGGCCCGAGTCATGTTTCCATCGCCACGTGAAGGCTGATGTAAAAAGGCCCTTAGGGGTGCCCCTTCTGCTCATGTAACATGGGATCCTGTGTGCCAGAAAGGAAAAGTTTTGTTCCCCGCGCATGAGGGAAAAAAAAGAAACAAGAAGTAAAAGAAGGAGTAGTCGAAAAAAAACACCCCCCCCCCCCCCCCCCCCCATGAATCATACAAATTACGTTGGGGCCCATATTTCACTCCCCTTTGTATTTAAAAACTGATTGCCCAGGAACGCCCTGTTAAGTATGAGGTATTGTGTTGGGATGTGATACGAGGAGTGCCCAATCAGCGCCAATAGATTTTTTATTTTTTTTTTGATTTATTTTTTTATTTTTTTATTTATTTTTTTTTTATTTTTTTTTTTTTTTTTTTTTTTTTTTTTTTTTTTTTTTTACATCACAAGGAACTGGCCAAGGGGCACAAAAAAATGGGTTAACACAAAGCCCAGCTTAGTTGCCAGTCCCTATAAAGAAGACAGTAAGAGAATAAGAATAAAATAAAAACAGAGGGGTGGGCCAATTTAGTTCGGAGGTGTCTTGTTACTCTTCTTTTGAAAAGATTTAAGTCATAGGAAAGTGGAAAAATAGAAACAGGAAGAGAGTTCCAGAGTTTACCAGTGAAGGGATGAAAGTGTAAAGGTACTGATTAACTCTTGCATTAGGAAAGTGGGACAGAATAGGGATGAGAATGAGTAGAAAGTCTTGTGCAGCGAGGCCACGGGAGTGGGGGAGGCATGCAGTTAGCAAGTTCAGAAGAGCAGTGAGCATGAAAATAACGGTAGAAGAGAGCAAGAGAAGCAACATTGCGGCGGTGATTTAAAGATTGAAGACAGTCAGTCAGAGGAGAAGAGTTGATGAGACGAAAAGCTTTTGACTTGACCCTGTTTAGGAGAGCTGTATGAGTGGATCCTCCCCAAACATGTGAGACATACTCCATACATGGGCGGATAAGGCCCCTGTAGAGAGCAAGCAATTGGGAGGTGGAAAAAAAAGGACGCAGATGCCACAGCACACCTAACTTCTTAGAAGCTGTTTTAGCAAGAGATGAGATGTGAGATTTCCAGTTCAGATTTTTAGTAAAGGATAGTCCTAGAATGTTCATTGCAGAAGAAGGAGACAGTTGAGTGTCATTGAAGAAGAGGGGATAGTTATCTGGTAGGTTTTGTCGAGTAGATTCGTGAAGAAATTGGGTTTTTGAGGCATTGAACAAAACAAGGTTTGCTTTGCCCCAATCAGAAATTATAGAAAGATCAGAAGTTAGGCGCTCGGTGGCATCTCTCCGTGAATCACTTAGTTCCTGTTGTGTTGGACGTCTAATAAACGACGTTGAAAAATGCAGGGTAGAATCATCAGCGTAGGAGTGGATAGGGCTTTGAGTTAAACTTAGAAGATCATTAATGAATAATAGAAAGAGAGTGGGTGATAGGACAGAACCCTGGGGAACACCACTATTGATAGATTTAGGAGAAGAACAATGTCCGTCTACAGTAGCTGCAATAGAACGGTTTGAAAGGAAACTTAAGATGAAGGTACAGAGAGAAGAATACAAACCGAATGAGGGTAGTTTGGAAATTAAAGATTTGTGCCAGACTCTATCAAAAGCTTTTGATATGTCAAGGGCAACAGCATGTCAAGGGCAACAGCAAAAGTTTCACTGAAACCCCTAAAGGAGGATGACCAAGATTCAGTTAGGAAAGCTAGAAGATCGCCAGTAGATTGCCCTTTACGGAAACCGTACTGACGATCAGATAGAAGATTGCGAGCAGATAGATGCTTAAGAATCTTCTTATTAAGTATAGATTCAAAAACTTTAGAAAGGCAGGAAGTCAAAGCTATAGGACGGTAGTTTGA
>JACEEZ010024684.1:50000-52500 GCA_016584305.1 Chionoecetes opilio
CATGATTAGAGGTTAATGCCGCCCCCTTGTGTATATATATATATATATATATACAGGAGAACCTCATTTAACCGGCATTTAAAACAACGTCACTAATCGACCCAGGCATTAATTAAGTATAATTATTTCAAAAACTGAGAAAATCGGCAGAAATTTAGTTGGGCAAGGCTGTGGTCTACACAGACTCCCTCTCTTCACTCCACCTCCTCCTCTCCCGCCATCCACGATCCTCTACGTCCCTCGTCCACACCATCCAGAGGGCCCTTCACCTTACCAACGAGGGGTGGGAGATCGCCTTCCAGTGGGTTCCCTCCAACGCTGGTATCAGAGGCAACGAGGTGGCTGATTCTGCTGCCAGGATGGCCTTAACAGATGTAAACACGACACCCTTCCCTCTGCCGCTCTCCGCGGCCAAACGCCTGATCTCCCGGGTCTGCCGCTCCACCTGAAATAACACCCTCGGCGATGCCCTCCGCATCACCTCCATGGGCCAATACCGCAGTGACTTCCTCCCAGCCGTGGATACGGAAAAAGTCCCGCGTCCTGGATGTCACTCTCACCCGCCTCCGCCTGGGGCACACGACACTCACAGCTCACCTGCATTGCCTCCGTCTGTCCCTGACCCCCATGCCCTTGGTACATGAATTATCCGGAGACTATTGAACACTTTCTGCTGCAGTGTCCGCACTTCCACTCACACCGTGTAGTGCTACAGTCTCAACTCCTCACCCTGAACGTCACCACCTTTGACCTGCCCACCCTGCTGGCGGCGGCTGGCGTTCCCCCCTCTCGGCAACACGCCGTCTTCCGCCTCACCTGTGCCTTCCTGAGGAAGACAGGTCAACTACCGCGCCTGTGATAGCATCATAGGACATCACCAGGGCTCATAGTGTTCTCCAAGGGATCCTCGCAGCCCTAAAACAACAACAACAACCTCCAGAAACCACAGTATTTATTGGGATTTTGGGCGATTCCATAAGAGTAACTCTCAAAACAACGGCAAAATGAGTTATCCGGCATGCGCTCCCCCCCGAGGGTGCCGGATAAACGAGGTTCTCCTGTATATATATATATATATATATATATACAGGGAGGTCCCGTTATACGAGCATTCGATATACGAGAATCCTATGATACAAGATGTGTAAATTAGGGTCTATTTTCAATATACGAGATCGAAAATCTAATGTTACGACATTCAAACTGGGGTGAGCAAAAATACCAAGTTACTAAAGTAAATTACAAGTTATTTACTAAAATTATAAACATTTACTGACTACATATATGATTTTACCTAAGGTTGTACGATAATCAATCTGAAAATAACGTGCAGACTGGCCAACGACTGCTCGAGACTGGTATTAGCAGAGGTAGGAAGTCTCCAGGCTCGCTTATTATTGTTTGGTATGCTATGAAATATCATTTCTCTAGGTGAATGTAGACATATGATTGCATTTGGATGGATATCATTCATATATACGAGTAAAGAGATGAAATACAAGCAAGGGACTCATCCACGTCTGGCAGCGCGGCCTTTGGCAGCAGCAGCAGCAGCAGCAGCATGAGCCAGCCCATGAAGCCCGTGAGGTGGATATCAACACCATTAGACCAAGGGAGATAGATGTCTTTGGTAATATTTAGTAGGGGCGAGAACCCCTTGAGGAATCCTATGATCCCTGGTGATATCCTATGGTGCTATCACAGGCGCGGGAGCTGACTGTCTTCAGGAAGGCACAGGTGAGGCGGATGACGGCGGGTTTTTACTCAAAAGTTTTGAGTGGCGGCGCCGCTGGAGCCGCCACGGTAGGTTTGGGCAGGATTAAACGTCTTATTACTCATTATTATACAACTTAGTGATTATGGTGTGATGTTATATACACGTGTCATTAACTATATCAATGTAGCACCGTGTTTCACCTTAAATAAGGGTGATTTAAAGATGTTATGATGAGGCGACTGGCGGGGCAGAGTGATGGAGAAAAATCTTGCCGCGGGGCTGCCCCATGACACGAATATTCACTAATTTCAACCCACATACACACCTTCTACCACCAAAACACTAGCAACACAGGCTCCTTACTTATATATCTTACTATCTGATACATTAAAACTCCTTAAAACGCAAGCATTCCAAATAAAACGAGAATTAGTTTGAGATGACGGAGACAGAAGGCGGAGAGAGGCAGTCTGGCATGCCATTCTTGCCCGGAAATATGTCTCGCTGACTTGTGATTGGTCGAGAAGTTTTAAAAACAGTTTATCATTGGCTGGTGACTGATGATGAGCTTGATGACATCATTTATGTTTTATGTTTAATTAATGTGCAGTTATGTTATTTTGTGTGCTATTTTCTCATTCAGAATGGTTTTTCTACAGAATAGGTAGTACAGTGTAGGTAATATTAGACGCTGTGTGTTTGTTGTGTTTGCTATAGTTTATTTTAGCTTGAAAAACATAGTTATTATTTTTTTTTTTTTTAATTGATGGGGTCCTGGAACCA
>JACEEZ010024684.1:57500-100537 GCA_016584305.1 Chionoecetes opilio
TAATTTTATACACAATAACCCCACTTTTTTTCACCACACTTGTGTCTTTTTTTGGCCATTTATTTAAATTTTTTTGTTTAGATTTAGAAAACATTGATTTGGGCTTTATTTATGCATGAATTTTACTTTCGGCATACCACTGGATCGGCTTCAAGAGCTGCCCTCTTTTATGTTCTATAGCATTTTGTCCTTACGTTTTGGTTACTTGATATCCGAAACATCGACTATTCCAATTATCCGACCTACCTCGGTCCCCCAGGTCGGATATTAATATTAGCTGTATATTAAAATTATATATATATATATATATATATATATATATATTATATTATATTATATTTTAAAATCATATATTATAATATATTAAAATATATTAATTTTTTATAATATATATATTAGATTTTAAATTTATATTATATAAATATTATATATTATATTTATTTTATATATTAAATATATATCTATATTTTTTTTTTTTATATTAGGTAAAAAGTTTTATTTGCCGGACAAAATCCGAGGTCCCTGGATATTCTCCCGGACAAATTTTTATTATTTTTTTTTTTTAACGTTAAATCCTGGTCCTGTTTGAATTGACAAAGTTGTCCGGGTCCGGGTCTCCGTCACCCTGCAGGTCCGCACCTCCCGCCAGGTGCAGCATGCTCAGTTCGTATTGTTACATTGGGCACAACACTCACGGTTCACCTGACTGCCTCCGTCAGTCCCCTGACCCCACTGCCCCTGGTCAGGAACATCTCTGGACTATTGAACATTTCTGCCTCCCGCCAGGTGCACATGCTCAGCGGTCGTAAATTTTACATTTGGACACAAACACTCACGGTTTCACCTGCACGCCTCCGTAGTCCCTCCCCACTGCCCCTGTGCAGGAACGTCTTTTGAGCTATGAATACTTTCTGCGCCCCCGCCAGGTGGCAGCATGCTCAGCGGTCGTATTGTTTACATTTGGGCACACGACCTCACTGGGTTTACTGCACCGCCTCCGTTAGTCCTCTGACCCCCACTGCCCCTGGTGCAAACGTCTCTTGAGACTATTGAACACTTTCTGCTGCCCCCCGCCAGGTGGCAGCATGCTCAGCGGACGTAAAGTCCGTGGCGGGGTTTGATATTGCTGTTGCCGGCAGTAAAACTAAGTAGGTAACGTCCGGGGTGGGTAATGAACTAATGGCGACCCCTCTTTTTTATCTTATTCTCTTACTGTCTTCTTATGGGACTGGAACTAAGCGGCTTTGTGTTACCCATTTTTGTTGTGCCCTTGGCCATTCTTGTGATGTTAAAAAAAAAAAAAAAAATTGCATCGGACTGTGCGATTCCCGGACCCTCTCTATTAGTCCGGAAAACGAGGTTTGTGGTATATATATATGGTATATATATATATATTATAATTTAAATATATTATATAGTTTATTATAAACATATATATGTCCCCGGGCATATATGTATACCCATACCACCCCGGACATATAGTCCGGGGGGGGATTCGAACCCCCACCATCACCAATTTTGCACCTCAAATTAAACCCCGGGCGCGTTAGACCACTGACCCAGGAGAGTAGCCACTTGGCTATGTTCTGGTGATTTTATGCATTACAGAGCTTTTTTCCTCCCTTCTAGATTTATTTCACGAATTTTTGAATGTTGTACTGGTAGGCCCGCCCTTTGAGGTTTTTAAGGCTTTTCTCTCAGAGGAATTTAGAAAGAGTCCGTGAGGTGTTCCCTATTTTCTGGACTGCATCATCCGGGGACACCGAGCCTCTTTTAGCCTCGGCCAGTGCAGTGCCCGGGGTGGGGGATTGTGATCTCTTTTTTCTATTCATCTTCTTTTGCAAAAAAAAGACCCCCGCTGCCACCAGTGTAACGCGGGGGGTCACCACCCTTGACTATGGCTACCACCCTTTGTCATGTGTCTGTTGGAAGGACATGCTGACAGGATTTCAGACGGTATCCGTGGCCCAGGGCAATGTAAAGCCTCTGTCAGACCCGCGTCACTCCCCATGGTAGTATTGCATGGTTCCATCAACGGCCACATGCAGCTCTGTCAACAGAGCCCTCACACTCCCCCCCCCTCTTGACCAAGACTGCCCTTGCAGGAATCTCCCTCAGAAAACCATCGCAACAGCAAGTTAAGAAGATAAAGAAGTAAGGAACAACCCCTCCAACCCCCTGCACTAAAGGAATGCGGGGTCTTCCAGTGGGGAACAACTAATGCGTCCGAAACACAAGTTTTTGGAGTTATGTACGGGAGCCAAAATTCCCTGGATGTAGGGTAATTTTTCTAGATGTAGGGGAATTTACCAAACCAAATTAATTCTAACCTAAGCTCATAATGGGGGGGCTCCAACCCCCTCGACCACCGGGTAATCTAACCTAATCTAACCAAATTTGACTTCAAGTCAAATCCATTTTCCCTAAATCTTGGGAATTTTTACAACACCTCTAACTCTAAAACTATGTGGTTGCGACGCATATTTTGTACCCCAGCTAAATATCCCCCATTCCCCCAGGTCCCCAAGCTTGTTTGGGGGGAGAGAGGGGATTATGGGCTATTACTAAAATAATACCTGTTACATTAGGTTAGTCTAAAGGTGAGGTTAGGTTAGTTAATTTTCATATGTCCTATACACTTTCCTTCCTACTAATAACATGTTATATCTCCGTAAGTAGTGATTTGCGACGGAAACTCATTGAAAGAAAGTTTCTCAGCATCCATTATGTTTACCTTATTAAGGTAAACAAAAACAATATTTCAAATTGTGTAGATAATTCTGGTCCAAGTGTAGAAATTAACCCAATAGTTTTGACTACCAAATGGATTATGGTTCTAGTGTAAAAAATATAAATATTCCGCAGGAGTTGGCGGCCGCCAACCAGCCGTGGCAGCCGGGCAATCACGTACCATCAGATTCGCTTATTTAACCTAAATAACTGTACAATACCTAGCTCAAACCCGTAAATGTCCACTAGAACCGGAGAAGTAAGGGTAAAAATGGACGAGGACTGCGCGGTCATTTTCTGAGACACTGACTAACTTTTCCTAGCCGAAAAATGGTGCTGTATCAGATGTATACATTTTTATTTTCCAGAAACCTGTTAAAAAGTTTTTTTTTTTTTTTTTTTCATTACCAAATCTTAGGGTCGACATGGTCGTTTCCATTGATAAAAATGTATCTCCATCATAAAATGCACTAAAAGGTGACCAGGAAATAATAGTGTTGTCTTAGAAACCAGGGGCCAGATCCAGCAAACACATACGCCGGTGTATGTCAGTGTAAGTCTGAGATACTCCTCTTTCAAAAACTTTCTTGGATCAGGAGCTACATCTGCGCCAAATCGATGACGTCACAACGCCAGACTTTACCCCTCGGTGCAAGTCTGCGCCAACCCTCCCTGGCTGGATCCAGCAAGCGTACTTACTCCATTTCCGTGACGTCACAGGGCCAATATTATGGCGTAGATTTACACCACCTCGATGAGGAGGTGTAGAGAAGGTGTATCTCATATATATAAATAAAACGTCATTTATCTTTCCTAATAGACGTTACCACCGAGGTAAGGATTGAAATATAAGCCTATTGGTAGTCGGCAGCGGCGTGTGTTTACAAATGTTTAGGAGATACAAGCCTTGGTGGGAGGCCGCCTCAGCTGTTTAGGGACTGCCTTCGGTGTTTTTGTTGTATTAGTTCGTTATTGGGCAGCACCAGTTTTTTAGACCACTAGCGCCGGAGTCCTGTGAGCAGAATTGTTGTGGGACGAGGCGAGCCTGGCATCCCGCGGCTAGATTAATGTTGTTTCACTATATCGTAATTTGAACGTTTTTGAGAATGAAACTTTTGTTCTGATGCCTGCCCCTCAGTGACCTTGCACTATGGTTAGGTCACTCAGGACACTTGACCCTCATTGCCCCTGAATGGTAGTTAGGTCACGTTTGCTAGCCTTTAATGGTACAGTCCCCGAACGGAAGGAATGCTCGCCACCGTCGGAGAATGTTCCATTTTTTTTACGTCGGCGAGAGTTCCTATTAAGCGGCAGTTACAAGTTTATTTATTAACATAACAGTCCCCAATCTATATATTTAAACAGCTTTTACCCGTGTTTGTGAATCAGGGACGGAATATCGGGGGTTAGTTTAGTGATTGGGGGAGTCTGGGGTTTTGACATGTTACGTAACCAATGTCCATGTATTGTATTGAAGTGTAGTTTTAAATTATTTTGGGACAAGCGAAAACTTGTCCAATAACGAAATACCTTTTATTCTTTCATTTGCACCTATTACAAGTGGAACTCACCGAAAACTTTTATGTCGGCAAGACTTCTCGGTTGGTGTTTCAGTTATAATGGACGATAACTGCGCGGTCACTACTGCCATTACCACGTGCGTTTTCTATATTATTTTTTGTTTAGTATACTGTACAGTATTAATGCTCTTCCGTGTAACCTTTAAAACTTATGGTATTATTCTAGTGTTTGCCCATACTCCCCCTCTCCCCCAAAACAAGCTTGGGGACCTGGGGGAATGCGGGATATATGGCTGGGGTACAAAATATGTGTCGCAACCACATACTTTTTGAGTTATGGAAATTTAAAAAATTCTCTAGATTTAGGGAAAATTCATTGGATTTCTTCTGAGTCCAGAGACGTGTGAACCTGACGATCCTCACAGAATGATGACTGAAGTGTTGAGAACCCCCCAACCCGCTAGGAGGTTAGGTTAGGTTAGGTTAGATTTGGTTAGGTTAGGTTAGGTTAGATTTGGTTAAGTTAGAGTTGGTTAGGTTAGGTTATCGGTGGGTCAAGGCCCCCCGCTAGGTTTGGTTAATTTTGGTTAGGCAAATTTCTCTAGATATAAGGAAATTACCCTAGATCTAGGGAATTTAACCCCTAAACAACTCTTAAATTACGTGTTTTCCGACGCATAATTTGTTCCCCACCCGAAAACCCCGCATTCCCACAGGTGCCCAACTTGTTTGGGGGAAGTGGGAGAGTATGGGCAAACACTACAAATTTACCAAACTTATATACATATTGTAGAAATGATATAGTTGTCTTAGATTAATACTCATACAGACACAACCTCCCCTTCCAGAGGCCCCCAACCATATAGGAGGTTTGGTTAGGGTATTATTGATTAGGGTAGGTTATATTTGGTTAGGTTAGGTTAGATCTGGTTAGGTTAGGTTAGATTTGGTTAGATTTAGGCTAGGTTAGGTTAGTTTATCGGTGGGTCAAGCCCCCCGCTAGGTTAGGTTAATTTTGGTTAGGCAAATTTCTCTAGATATAAGGAAATGACCTTAGCTCTAGCGAGTTTGTCTCCTCTACACAATTCTTAAATTACGTGTCTCCGACGCATTAATTGCTCCCCACCCGAAAACCCCGCATTCCCACAGGTGCCCAAAATTGCTTGGGGGTTAGTGGGAGAGTATGGGCAAACACTAGAAATTTACCGGAAAAACTAGTCAGTGTCTCAGAAAATGACCGCGCAGTCCTGGTCCATTTTTACCAAAAGCACTAATTTTAGGCAAGGAAAATCTAGTCAGTGTTTCAGAAAATGACTGCGCAGTCCTCGTCCATTTTTATCAAAAGCACTAATTTTACCCAAGGAAAAACTAGTCGATGTCTCAGCAAATGACCGCGCAGTCCTCGTCCATTTTTACCAAAAGCACTAATTTTAGGCAAGGAAAATCTAGTCAGTGTTTCAGAAAATGACCGCGCAGTCCTCGTTCATTTTTACCGGTATCTTTCCCTTAATATCCTACTAACCTAACCATTACCTTCAGCGAGAGTTCCCGCATTGTGTCAGGACGAGAATTTCGGTAGACGAGAGTACCAGGTACCGTTCTCATTATCCCTGAATGATACGATTAGGTCACTCAGAATGTCTGCCTCTTAACGCCCTTGAATTATATGATTATATGGTCAACCATGATGTCTGCCCCTTTTTGTCCCTGAATTATTAGGTTAATCAGGATGGCTGGTCCATTATTGCCCTAGAAATATTTATGAAAAGTCAATCAGGATGTCTGCGCCTTAAATTATTGCCTCCAAATTGTTTATTTCTGGTCAATCTGCACTGTCAATGGTAGTCCTTAGTGGGGTACCTACCGTTGATTCGGGCCGCCAGTTGAAACAGGCCGCCTATAGTAGCATGCATACCCAGCAGACAGCAGACAGGGCAGTTTCGCGTTCGTTTTCAGAGACACCGACTATTTTTTCTTGGCCTACAATAGGGGCTTGTTCTAATGGAGATAGTTTTATTTTGCACAAACCCCCCTGAAAAAAAAAAAAAAGGATATACTTTGTGGTTAAGGTTAGGTTAGGTTTCATTAAAACCTATAAGGTTAGGTTACGTTTCATTAAAACCTATAAGGTTGGTTAGGTTTCATTAAACCATAAGTTAGGTTAGGTTTCATTAAACCTTTAAGATTAGGTTAGGTTTCATTAAAACCTTTAAGGTTAGGTTAGGTTTTCATTAAAACCTTTAAGATTAGGTTAGGTTTCATTAAAACCTATAAGGTTAGGTAGGTTTCATTAAAACCTATAGGTTAGGTTTTTATTCATTTTTTTGCGCAAAATAAAACTATCTTCGTTAGAACAAGCACTATTGTAGGCCAAGAAAAAATAGTCGCTTCTCTGAAAACAACCGCGAAGCCTTCGTCCAGTATGCATTTAATAATAGACGGACCCTGATTACAACTGCGGCGGCCCGAATCAACTGTATCCCCTTAGTGTAGGGGAAGCACACTCCGGTTCACAACCGAGAAGTCCGGGTTCGATCCCCGGGTGGAGCGGAAACAGTGTGGGCCGTTTCCTTAAAACCCGAGCCCCTGTCCACCCAGCAGTGAATGGGTACCGGGTGTTAGCTGGGGGTTTGTAACCCGCCTCCCGGGGTGCTGGCTTCGGCCAACACTATAAGCACTAGCAGACAGCTCTCTGCTCGTGGTAGTCTGCGACAGAGCTGTCTGGTTACAGCAGAGATCCATCTCAGCTGCGTCAATAACTGACGAAATACTTCAAACATCATCATCAAACCCTTCCTTATCGCTTTAAACATGATACATCAATTTGTTGTGTCAAGCCAGCTGAGTAATCAGCTGATTAATGTTTGTAAACATTATTTATCTCGTGACAGCCTTGTGATTGGCTGATAGATCTGAATAGATAATATAAACACTGCTGTGATTTGCTATTAGTAAGGATGACGTCAATGTATTCGCCAGCCAATCAGCTGTCTCTGTGGAGATACTCCGAGATACTCCTCCTTGCGCCCGGCGTAAGTCCATCTCGGCGGATTATTCAAACAGCCTCGGCGCAAGAGGGGGGCGAGGGTTGCGCCGGAGTAGCATTTACGCCATACTTACGCCGCTTGACTTACGCTTTCTTGCTGGATCTGGCCCCAGGGAAGTGACGGAATTGTACAAAATCATGTGTGCCCGGCCCCGCCCCGCATTCCCCCGCCCGCCCGGCAACCGCCTAGTGTTCCTCTCTGCCCCGTCCTGACGGGAGGATTATTACCTTACCGGAACCTAACCTAACCTGCTAATCGGGGGGGGAGGGGGCTCTCGACCCCCCTCGACCCCCTCCCCCACGTGATCATTAACCTAACCGAACCTTAACCTGACCTCCTAATGGATGGGGGGCCCTCCGGACGGGGAATGTGTGTCTGTATGCGCTATTAGACAACTATATAATTTTTTCAATATGTATATAAGTTTTGAAGGTTACGCAGAAGTTAATTAATTTACGCAGAAGTGAATTAATTTAATACTGCACAGTATACCGAGCAAAAAATAATATAGAAAACGTAAGTGGTAACTGCTGTAGCGACCGCGCAGTTCTCGTCCATTTTAACCGAATTTTCGACACAATTGGGAGTATGATTTCTGTTTACCTTAATGGATTCTGAGAAATTTTCTCTCAATGATTTTCGTCGCAAATCCCTACTTCGAACTACTAATGAATTTATAATAACTTACTAACCTAACCCCACCCTTAACCTCACTAACCTAACCTAACCTAACCTAACCTAGCCCCACCCTTAACCTCACTAACCTAACCTAACCTAATATATACTAACCCCACGTTTTAACCTCCTAACTAAAGCCAAACCCATAAAAAGTGTCCGGGCGGGGGATAACAGAGGTGATGCGGGGCACAAGGGGGAAGAAGAGGTGACGTAAACACTTGTCCTCTCCCCCTAAAAAAACTTTCATATTTTCAAATAAAAATTGCGAGGGAAAACCTCAGAGAAAAAAAAAATTCTAGACCAATAAATAAGAAAAGTTTTTCACCTACAAAGACACTTTGAAAAGTACCAACTACAAGGTTATTGATATACAATCCCGAACGTCAGCACGAATAGGCGGACCAAACCCGCTGCCCGAAGCACAGGGACGCTGCAATTGCAAGCTCACGTCTCTCCCAAACCTTTGCCACCCGAGGGGGCTAGAACCCAAATAAGGTAAACAAAAACCATACTGGTAAATTCTAGCATTTGCCCATACTCTCTCACATGCCCCCAAAACAAGTTTTGGGGACATGGGGAAATGCGGGGTTTTCGGGTGGGGAAACCCAAAAGGTAAATCTTAAGAACAAAGGCTCCCCCCCCCTATCTTTTTTCTTTTTATAGCCAACAAGTTTATGGGATATGGTGAAACCGGGGTTTTTGGGGGGGGGAGCAACCAAAGGGGAAAATGGCCCCCCCACAAAAAAAACCCCAAAAAAAGGGAAAATTTTTCCTAGTCTAGACTTTATCGGGGCCATATTTCCCTTATAGTGGCTCCCCACCCAAAACCCCGGGTTTCCACCATGTCCCCAACTTGTGGGGCTATAAGAAGATAGGGGGTTGAGTTTATTCAAAAGATGACAAAACTTACAGACCTAACCTAGCCCCCCCTCCTCGAGCCCCCCTGCTGTGCACTAACCAACCAAAACCTCCCCAACCAAACCCTGACCTTCCCGACCCCCCAACCTAACAAACCCACTCAAACCCTAAACTACAATAGGTTATACCTACTACTTAGATACGCCTACTTTTAAAACTCGTCGTCATTGCGCACCGCTGGACTTAGTTTTTCCAAAAACCCGGGAAATTTAATATGGGCCCATGTAGGTAAAGTAAGGACGGCCTTTTAAAAATCTAAACAGGGTGTTAAGGACAGTAAGTATAATACGTAGAGCCAAAATTTGGGTCAACTTAGCGTGGACCCTTTTTCTTAAGATTTTCCTAATTTTTTTTTTTATATCTAAAGAAATTTTCCTAACCCAAAAATTTAAACCCCATAGCGGGGGACTTGACCCCCCGATAACCTAACCTAACCAAATTAGCCTAACAACCAAACCAAACCCAAATCAAACCAAACCCAACATAATCTAACCAACCAATTAATCTAACCAAATTAAATACTCCCCAAATATAGCCTACCCTAACCTAAAAAAATATAACCCAAACCTAAAAAACTCTAACCAAAACCTAAACAAATCAACCTAACCCCCTAGCGGGGGGTTGGGGGGGCCCCCGGGCACTTCGGTCATCATTCGTGGGATCGTCGGGTTTTACACGTCTCTGGATCAAAAGAAAATAAATTTTCCCCTAAATCGGGGAATTTTTTTAAACCCCCTAACTCAAGAACTTGGGGTTTGCGCGCATATTTTGTCCCCCAGCCAAATACCCACTTTCCCCCCAGGTCCCCAAGTTTTTTTTGGGGGAGAGGGGAGTAGGGGAAAAAACACTAGAATAATCCCAAATTTGGGTAATTTGGAGGGTTTCACTTCGTTTTCAGGGACCCCAAACTATTTTTCTTGGCCTAAAATAGGCTTTTTTAAATGGTGCTTTTTTTTTTTTTTGCGAAAAACCAAAAAAAAAAAAAAAAAAAAAAATAAAACCTAACCTAACCTTATGTTTTAATGAAACCAAACCCCAAAACCTAACCTTGCAATTTTAAAGAAACCTAACCTAACCACCTTATCCCAAAATATTCTTTTTTTTTTTTTTTTTTTTGGTTTGCGCAAAAAAAAACTAGCCCCATTAGAACAAGCCTTTTTGGGGGGTACCCAGAAAAAGTAGTTGGTGTCTCGAAAAGCCGCGCAACTCTCCTCCATATAACCGGCCTGAAACCCTCAAAAAAACCAAAAAGAGTACATACTATAGCACAAATAGAACCCCGCCGGCTTCATTCCTTTTACTATCCCTTAAAACCTCAGGCCGGCAAAAACCACTTCAAGTCCTATTACCACACGGTTGGTTGTGTGGTTATGAACCCATAAATAGTTTTTCTTATCATGGACACCCAATATAGTAAAGGTCATATAGTTTACCTCATTTGGGCAAATATCTCCGAAGGAAGGGTTAACTGGGGTTTAGACTACTATAGCCTTGTTCTTGTTCTTGTTTTAGGGCTGCGAGGATCCCTTGATAGTCCAGCTCAACTTATAGTGTAGATTAGATTATATTCTGATGATCTTGATCTTGATTTGGGAGTCACCCAGCGGCTGCTGTCGGTGATGTGGGGCGGAAAAGGAGGACTTAAAACATTTTCTGCTATGGTGCCCAGCCTACAGTAATGAAAGAAAGAAAAGTGTGAGGCTACAACAACCTTACTTAGAGGAGGAAAAGGCTACAACAACCTTACTTAGAGGAGGAAGAGGCTACAACAACCTTACCTAGAGGAGGAAGAAGCTACAACAACCTTACTTAGAGGAGGCAGAGGCTACAACAACCTTACTTAGAGGAGGAAGAGGCTACAACAACCTTACCTAGAGGAGGAAGAAGCTACAACAACCTTACTTAGAGGAGGCAGAGGCTACAACAACCTTACTTAGAGGAGGAAGAGGCTACAACAACCTTACTTTTAGAGGAGGAAGGGTACCAAAACCTTACTTAGAGAGGAAGAGGCTACAACCACCTTACCTAGAGGAGGAAGAGGCTACAACAACCTTACCTAGAGGAGGAAGAGGCTACAACAAACCTTACCTAGAGGAGGAAGAGGCTACAACAACCTTACTTTTAGAGGAGGAAGAGGCTACAACAACCTTACTTAGAGGAGGAAGAGGCTACAACAACCTTACCTAGAGGAGGAAGAGGCTACAACAACCTTACTTAGAGGAGGAAGAGGCTACAACAACCTTACTTAGAGGAGGAAGAGGCTACAACAACCTTACCTGAGGAGGAAGAGGCTACAACAACCTTACTTAGAGGAGGAGAGGCTACAACAACCCTTTCTTAGAGGAGGAAGAGGCTACAACAACCTTACCTAGAGGAGGAAGAGGCTACAACAACCTTACCTAGAGGAGGAAGAGGCTACAACAACCTTACCTAGAGGAGGAAGAGGCTACAAAAAACCTTACTTAGAGGAGGAAGAGGCTACAACCACCTTACTAGAGGAAGGAAGAGGCTACAACCCCCTTACTTAGAGAGGAAGAGGCTACAACAACCTTACCTAGACGAGGAAGAGGCTACAACAAAACCCTTTCCTAGAGGAGGAGAGGCTACAACAACCTTACTTTTAGAGGAGGAAGAAAGGGTACAACCACCTTCCTAGAGGAGGAAGAGGCTACAACAACCTTACCTAGGGGGGAAAGAGGCTACAACAACCTTACTTTAGAGGAGGAAGAGGCTACAACAACCTTACTTTAGAGGAGGAAGAGGCTACAACAACCTTACTTTTAGAGGAGGAAGAGGCTACAACAACCTTACTTAGAGGAGGGAAAAGGCTACAACCACCTACTTAGAGGAGGAAAAAGGCTACAAACAACCTTTCCTAGAGGAGAAGAGGCTACAACAACCTTACTTAGAGGAGGAAGAGGCTACAACAAACCCTTTCCTAAGAGGAAGAGGCTACAACAACCTTACCTAGAGGAGGAAGAGGCTACAACAACCTTACCTAGAGGAGGAAGAGGCTTCAACACCTTACCTAGAGGAGGAAGAGGCTACAACAAACCTTACCTAGAGGAGGGAAAAGGCTACAACAAACCTTACTTTAGAGGAGGAAGAGGCTACAACAACCTTACTTTTAGAGGAGGAAGAGGCTACAACAACCTTACTTTTAGAGGAGGAAGAGGCTACAACAACCTTACTTTTAGAGGAGGAAGAGGCTACAACAACCTTACTTTTAAGGAGGGAAAAGGCTACAACACTTACTTTTAAAGGAGGAAGAGCTACAACAACCTTACTTTTAGAGGAGGAAGAGGCTACAACAACCTTTCTTTTAGAGGAGGAAGGGCTACAACCACCTTACTTTTAGAGGAGGGAAGAGGCTACAACAACCTTACCTAGAGGAGGAAGAGGCTACAACCACCTTACTTAGAGGAGGAAGAGGCTACAAAACCTTACCTAGAGGAGGAGAGGCTACAACAACCTTACCTAGAGGAGGAGGCTACAACAACCTTACTTAGAGGAGGGGAAAAGGCTACAACAAACCTTACTTAGAGGAGGAAGAGGCTACAACAACCTTACCTAGGGGAGGAAGAGGCTACAACAACGTTTTAAGAGGAGGAAAAGGCTACAAAAACCTTACTTTGAGGAGGAAGGCTACACAACCTTACTTAGAGGAGGCAGAGGCTACAACAACCTACTTAGAGGAGGCAAAAAGGCTACAAACAACCTTACTTAGGGGGAGGAAGAGGCTACAACAACCTTACCCAGAGGAGGCAGAGGCTACAACAACCTTACTTAGAGGAGGAAGAGGCTACAACCACCTTACCTAGAGGAGGAAGAGGCTATAGTGGGGGAGTATTTGTTCCGGAGGGGGGAATGTGGAAAAAAGCAAAAAGGAACATCAACAGTTTTTGGATGACAGAGAAAAATAAGAGGCAAGAAAAGAGGAAACTAATAAGATAGAAAAAGAGAGACAACAATTAAGACCAGGGGCAGCAAAAAGAAACCGTCAGGGAGGCCTTGAAAGGCCTGACTCCCAACCCCAACTGAACTAGAACAACTGAAACCCGAAGCCTTTGGTCTGGGCGTTCTCCCACACACGTAATCTGTTGGGGAGAGAAGCAAAAGGGCAGCCTCCCAGCACACAACCCACCGGGGGTCCCCCATACTGAGGGGCCCCCTGTTCCTCACGCTCTCTCCTAGTGCTCTCCAAAAATTCTTTCACACTCTCAAACACAAGACTGTCACTCCTCCACTCAGCACACCCCCAGCAGGTACTCCATCTCCAATCTCCTGTCTCTATCTCTCGCCATTCTTCCACTCCGACCTCTCCTTCCAAATACCTCCAACATCTTTGTTCTAGGGTACTCATACCGTTCACATTCCGGCATCAAGTGCTCCACGGTTTCATCCACTCCTGTCACACACATCACCCCACCCCTTGCTGCCACCATTCTTCCATCTGTCATACGACTATTTAACCTCCAGCGACTGAAGAGTATCCCCTCCATAGCCCCATCTTTAGAACCTTTATAGTGGCTGGTCCTTTCTCCTGTACCAATCCAGGTTGTTGATTTCCAGTTTTTGTAAGGTATAGATTCTGGAGGTTGACTTGGTTGGGATAATGGGCAGTTCCAGGAGTAATCTGCTGGAGAGAACGAGTAGTGTAGTGGTCAATAATGATCAATCTACACCGTTGTCCCATTATGTAGTGGTCATAATGATCATCTACACCGCGGTCACCATTATGTAGTGGTCCTAATGATCATCTACACCGCTGGTCACCATTATGTATGGTCCTAAAGATCATCTCACCTTTTATTGGTCCTAACAACACCGCGATCACATTAATGTATCTATGCTTCACCGTTGTCACCCTTATGTAGTGGTCTAATGATCATCTACACGTGTCCCCATTAAGTAGTGGTCAAATGATCATCTACCACCGTTGTCACCATTATGTAGTGGTCTAATATCATCTACACCGTTTTCACCATTATGTAGTTGGTCCTAATGATCACCCACACCGTTGTCCCATTATGTAGTGGGTCCTAATGATCATCTACACCGTTGTCACCATTATGTAGTGGTCCTAATGATCATCTACACCGTTGTCACCCTTATGTAGTGGTTTCCCAATGATCATCTACACCGTGTCACCATTATGTAGTGGTCCTAATGATCATCTTACACCGTGTCACCAAATTTTGTAGTGGTCCTAATGATCATCTACACCGCTGTCACCATTATGTAGTGGTCCTAATGATCATCTACACCGCTGTCACCATTATGTAGTGGTCCTAATGATCATCTACACCGTTGTCACCATTATGTAGTGGTCATAATGATCATCTACACCGTGTCACCTAGTATGGTCTAACGATCATCTACCGTTTCACCATTATGTAGTGGTCCTAATGATCATCTACACCGTTGTCACCATTATGTAGTGGTCATAACGATCATCTACACCGTTGTCACCATTATGTAGTGGTATAACGATCATCTACACGTTGTCACCTATGAGTGGTCATAACGATCATCTACACCGTTGTCACCATTATGTAGTGGTCCTAATGATCATCTACACCGTTGTCACCATTATGTAGTGGTCCTAATGATCATCTACACCGTTGTCACCATTATGTAGAGCCCACATTGTCAGTGTGCTCCACAGTCCTGGTTACTCTGCTGCCACCACCCACATTAAGTGGGAAAAAATATATAAATGAATAAAAATAAAAGATTTAAGAAAATATTTAAGTACTGGTTGGATCTGAATGACAACGCGTTAATATTGTTACGCCCCCCCGTAACTTACCAAAGACAGTTCACACTGGTCTGAGTTCGGCGTGGGGCTGGTGGTCCGAGGACTACACTTAGTAAGTAATCAGAGCACTGGCAAGGAAAAGAGCGTCTCCTTTAACCATTTATTTCCACATGGTACTTGAGAAGGCACACACAGTTACAGGAGGGGAGTGTATACACTTATCTTCACACACAAGCACACGCTCCAAGCATTCCAGGGCACAGGCGTAGAGGGTGAGAGACGGGAGAGCAGTTCCATACGTTACCAACGACTCCAGGCGACTCCTC
Organism: Chionoecetes opilio; assembly: GCA_016584305.1. Taxonomy (NCBI): domain Eukaryota; kingdom Metazoa; phylum Arthropoda; class Malacostraca; order Decapoda; family Majidae; genus Chionoecetes; species Chionoecetes opilio. The sequence continues at coordinate 72,481 of JACEEZ010024684.1, forward strand.
TGTCCTTTCCGCGCGTCGGCGCACCCCTGCCAGACCTCCCCAACCTCTCTCACTCCTGCCTCTCTCGCCACCCAGACATACACACATACACGATTACATGATTACAGTATTACAATCGTAACACTACTCCTCCCTTACAACATAAGACGTCCTCGTCTGTAGCATAAGACATTTCCCACAACAGCAAATAATATCAAAAACAAAACATCCACATCCTAAATTAGCACTCTAGAAAAATACAGACACACAACAATAATCAAATTCCTCTTGACAATTACATATTTTTCCCCCACCACATCACCCCTCCTCCTCCTCTTCAACCTCCAACACTCCACCACAACATTACAACCACCCGTTAACCACCACCACACTAAGTAGATTATATCAAAACTGAACATAACAAAAACTCAGGCTGATATGAAACTTAATATCCTTCCTCTACATCGCTATCCATAACGTAATCTCCTTGCCAGCAGGGAGGTCGACGTGTACGTTTTGAGGGAGCCAGAGACCAGTCTCCTGTCTCCACACCAACCAACGCGACGTACTCGTCCCTGTCACCCGCCACTGCTTCTGCCGCAGATGGCTCGCCTTGACTCGTGGGGTCTCTTTCTTCCTCTTCCTCCTCCTCCTCCTCTTCCTCCTCCTCCTCCTCCTCTTCTTCCTCACCATTCGACCCACTCCACGTGAATACGCCTTCGTCCGCATATTTATACAAGCGGTCGACATGTACCACACGCATCCGTTTTCCTGTCCCGGGACTGATGCGGTATGTCACATCAGACAGGACCTCCACCACAGTATATGGTCCCTCCCAAGGGCTTTGCAACTTGGGAGACAAGCCCTGTTTTCTACGGGGGTTATAGAGCCACACTTTGTCACCCGGGAGGTACTGAGCTTCACGCACACGCTGTTGGTACCTTCGCCACATCGAATGTCCCGCGGCTCGCAGCCGCGGGACATTCGATGTGGCGAATCTCTCACTCACTCACTCACTCACTCTCTCGCGAGTATTGTCTAAACGCAGCTGCAGCGCCACGGCGTATTCTGTCTCCACTGTCGGCAGTTCCTCATCTGGCGGTCGTCTTGTGGCCAGATCCACGGGTAGACGCATTTCTCTGCCAAACATGAGTCGCGCTGGCGTGTAACCCGTAGCTTCGTGTTGAGCAGAGCGGTAAGCCATCAGTAGGTAAGGTAACCACACATCCCAGTCTTGTTGGTCTGCCTCGCAATACTTAGCCAGTTCTCCGGCGAGGGTACGGTTGAACCTCTCCACCATTCCGTCACTTTGCGGCCTTAGGGCGTAGTCCGAGTCTTATGAATGCCCAACAGCTCACAGCACTCACGGAAGACTCGGGACTCAAACTCACGCCCTTGGTCTGAGTGTAGCTCACCGGGAACTCCAAATCGGGTAAAGCACTGGTCAACCAACACTCCTGCCACCGTCTTTGCCTCATGGTCTGGGAGGGCATAAGCCTCGGGCCACTTAGTAAAATAGTCCATTAGGACACAGATGAACCTATTGCCCCGAGGGTGTGCGCGGGAAGGGGCCCGCGATGTCCACCGCCACTCTCTCCATGGGTGTCCTGCTCGGTATAGCTGAAGGGGCGCCCGCGTCCTTTGGGCGGGACCCTTCTTAGCGGCACAGGTGTAACAGGTGCGACACCACTCTATCACATCACGCCGCAGGCCAATCCAGTAGAAGCGCTGACGGAGGCGGCATAACGTCTTCTTAACGCCTTGGTGGCCACTGGTGTGTCCCGCATGCACCTCTTGCACCAATTCTTCCCGCAAGGCGTGCGGTACCACCGTCACCCATCTACTCTCCTCCTTACCAGCTTCCACCCAGCGCCTCTGTAACACTCCCTCGTCGAGTCGTAATGCCGCCCACTGTTCCACGAGACACTTGGTGGCTGGACTTCCGGTGACACCTCTTCCCACTGCGGCCTCTCGTTTCCCAATTCCGTCCAGCGAACTACGGGAGCGAGGTCAGGATCCTCACCTGTGTTTTCCTCCAGCGATTCTGCGCCTCGTCAGCCTCAGTGTGCACGTGTAACCGCCTCCCACACTGTGTCAGCCTCCCCCCGGCTACAGTGCGTGCAGCCAGGCTCGCACGGGCGGCGACTGAGACTGTCAGCGTTGTTATGAATTCTTCCCGGCCGGGGTGTCCCACGGTAGTTATACTGCTCTATCCCGGCCCAAAACTGTTTTTGCCAGGATTTTCCTGAAGTTTGTTTATTCCTGGTGCCTTATTCTTTGAATGAAATTAATTGGTTAGGATTTTCCTTGATTTAACTTGAATGAGAATTGAAACTTGTCTTCTGACTTCCACTATTTGATTATAGTACGAACACTTCTCGCTGCGGAGAGTATTGAAATGGAATGAACTTAAGGGAAAGGGGTAGGGGTAGGGGTTTAAGGGGAAAGGGTATGAGTTAAGGGGTGAGGGGAAGTGCTGCCACCAGCTCAGGCAAGTAGTTCAATGGTTTTACTTCCTGGGCATGTTTGGATAGATATATTAGATTTATCTTGGTAGTCGTGGTTGATACGTGGAATTATACCGAGTAAGGCTGATCTTTTGGAAGTGTGGGGAATTTATTATCCTAACACGCGGAATAGTCACCTGGGGTTTTTGCAATAAACACAAGAACTATATTTGAAACATCATCCTATTTATTACCATGAAACATTATTTCTGTTTGAGATCTTAGACACATACATAACTCTAATTGGAACGGGCAAGCTCTTTAGAGCATAACCTCCCTCACAGAATCATTCTTAGAACTACCCACCTAGTCCGTATCAACTGAGCACTATAGGTATACATGGAATATATATATAGGGGAGAAAATGGGGAGAGTAATGAGTTGGTGTGGGGATTCACTGTACCATGTGGCTTGGTTTCTGGAGAGGAAGGAGCGAGAGGACTCCCGTCGAAGTCTATAGTGAAGTGGAGAGACGACTCCCGTTAATAACACTTCTAAGGATGGGGCAGGCCTCCTATGCGTTAGTTGAAAAACTGAACAACAGTACCTATATATGAGCATATAGATAGATATATCATAACAAGGAAGGGGGGGGGGGGGAAATAGGAGCGAGTTACTGAGGACTTACCTATAGTGAAGTGGAGAGACGACTGGCGTCCCTCGGGGTGACTAAGGCAAAGGTTGGGGTTTAGCGGGAAAAGGGGAATGTTCTGATTCTATGAATTTGCCTCTCCTGAAGGGAATTATCAGACCATGAATGACTAATTAACTAATACAACAAGTATACATATGAAATGGCTGCCTATAATACAGTTCTGTTACTTTGATATAGAAGAATTTAATATGTTTATTCTAATATCCCGGGAAAGTGTTATTTTAGTTCTTTCAAGGATACGAACGCGTTTTTTTAGAGCGACGTGGTATGGGAGTCTGAATAGAAATTTGGTAGACTTTCAATTTAGCGAATAACTGGACGAACCCATCCATGTGTGACCGTGATCTTTCACTATGGTGACTATTTTGAAGGACATTAAGAATCTAGGAGTGTTCCTTGATCTGATAGGAGGGTGAGGGGAGGATGAAACGCTTTGAAATCCTTTAGTTATCAATGATCGCGAAATAAAGTGTCCCACGAATTTTGACTTGTACCCGGAATGTCGGGGGGGGGGGGGAAGGCGTGAAAGGGAAGGGAGGAAGATAGAAGTGAGAATGCAAGAAGGAAGATAAATTTCACGAGAAACTAAAAGATTGAATTGCTTACGGGCATAACCCGGGAATTGTATGATAGGAATTCCCATCCTATCTCTTCCGATAACGGGCATTACACACTTTCTATTCTCCGGGAAAATTAAATTCTTCAATATCAAATTAACTACTACCGGATCTTTTGTTTCCTTTCTAAAGCGCGTCAAGAGGAGGTGTGTGTATGGACGAATTTAGAGTGAATTTAATGGAAATTCTTCTATTCTTTGAAAACGGGTGTCTGCTTGTGTTTAGATTACACGAATATTCAATGAAAGGAACGTATCCCAAATAAAACCTCCGACCTGGGCGGTAACGTGGTCGTCGAATCCTGACTCAATACCTAATTCTCGTTGCTAGGAATGTCCCAGGGGTGCACACCGGCTACCCTCATGGTTACTGAAAAGCGCCTAACAAGTCCTGAAATATCGCTCCACCTCAAGCTGGTGACTGTAGGTGAGTAGCAGTACTGCTATCTCGAATTAAATACTCCTCTCACCGAACCAGGCTGAGCCCGTGAAAACCAGACACTCCGACTCTAGACATGAGAAATCTCCTAGACCAAATTGTTTCATCTAGTCTGACCTACACTACCCTTGACTCAGTAATTTACATTTAACACTTTTCGCTTAATCTTCACCTGAATACACCGCAAGTCGGGTTGATTGTAACTTGAATTAAAATACCTTGAAGACTCACCGAACCAGACTGAGTCTGTTAATGAAATTCAATGAGAGACTGGTATCCCAATCAACCTCTTACCTGGATATATTAAGAACATACTGACCCTCAATTTGTTTTGAATCCTGGTCAATGTTTTACATTTAACACTTTTCGATTTGATTTCCCCAAGAGTAATAGCCGGGTGACGCTACAACTACCCTAAACAGAGTAGGTATTAACCTTTCAGGTCCACAAAATAAATTATCAATGTTCATGTTCAAAATAATTCTTCCTTGATTTTCTAACATTTAACTAATGCTTAACTAACACTGCACTGAACACTCCTCGATTAGTCTTCTAGGAGGTCTCCGTAGGTCGGTTTTGAAGCTTGAGAGTGCGGAAAGCAGATGTCGTCGAGCTCCTTGCTATCGACGCAGCAAAAAGTCGCTGGCGTCCTTGGTCAGAAGGTGGATGGATAGTATGGCGCTGTATGGCTCGGCTACTTTAGGCGACGGGACAACCGAGAAGGTAACCATTTTCTTGTCTAGGAACTCCTCTAGGATCTTGGAAACTAAGAGTGTGTCCCTGCCTGAGTCTGTGTCGCCATTCTTGGAGGTGGCGTCCACGATGTCGCTCACAGCGGCGATGATGTACAAGGTAATAACCCAAGTTAGCGCTTGGGTTATTAGCGTAACTCATGACGACGTCAGTGGGTAGGCTGAGAGAGATCCAGGACTTTTCCCCCCCGGACGCGGCTTCACGTCCTTTCTTCGACATGTTGGCGGTTTTCGAGGCGGCTAGATGCGGCGGCTGTAGCGGTGAAGGGCGGCTACGGCGGTTGAAGCGCGGCTCGATGAGGCGAGCGTGGCGGCTAGGGGGGGCGCGCGGCATGCGGCGGCTTTTAGGGGGTTGAAGGGCGGCTAGGCGTGGCGGCGGTAAGGCGGGTGCCGTGGTTGTGATGGTGGCTGCGGCGCGCGGCAGGCTGCGGCGGTCAGCTGGCTGTGATGGCTTGCTTCTTACAGCTCACTGCCACATGGTCATGGTTCATGTGTGTAGGGTGTTTGGTTTATGGGGGAAAGATCTAATGAGCCTACTATAATGATCGATTACGCTATGAAAATTTACCGAAATTTGACTTTATCTTGCTATTTCCCAGGTGAGATTCTGTTGCTGTTATTTGTAGGAAATACTATACCACCGCTTTAGTCACCAGTGTGTTTTTGCAATAAACACAAGAACTATATTTGAAACATCATCCTATTTATTCACCATGAAACATTATGCTCTTGTTGAGATCGTAGATACATATATAACTTATTTTGGCGCAGGGAAGCTCTTTAGAGCATAACCTCCTTCACAGAATCATTCTTAGAACTACCACCTATGTCCGTATCAACTGAGCACTATAGGTATACATGGAATATATATATAGGGGAGAAAAATGTGAGGTAATGAGTTGGTGTGGGGATTCACTGTACCATGTGGCCTGGTTTCTGGAGAGGAAGGAGCGAGAGACTCCGTCGAAGCCTATAGTGAAGTGGAGAGACGACTCCCGTTAATAACACTTCTAAGGATGGGGCAGGCCTCCTATGCGTTAGTGAAACTGAAAAAACAGTACCTATATATGAGCATATAGATAGATATATCATAACAAGGAAGGGGGGGGGGGGGAATAGGAGCGAGTTACTGAGAGATTACCTATAGTGAAGTGGAGAGACGACTGGCGTCCCCCGGGGTGACTAAGGCAAAGGTTGGGTTTTAGCGGGAAAAAGGGGAATGTTCTGATTCTATGGAATTTGGCCTCTCCTGAAGGGATTATCAGACATGAATGACTAATTAACTAATACAACAAGTATACATATGAAATGGCTGCCTATAATACAGTTCTGTTACTTTGATATAGAAGAATTTAATATGTTTATTCTAATATCCCGGGAAAGTGTTATTTTAGTTCTTTCAAGGATACGAACGCGTTTTTTAGAGCGACGTGGTATGGGAGTCTGAATAGAAATTTGGTAGACTTTCAATTTAGCGAATAACTGGACGAACCCATCCATGTGTGACCGTGATCTTTCACTATGGTGACTATTTTGAAGGACATTAAGAATCTAGGAGTGTTCCTTGATCTGATAGGAGGGTGAGGGGAGGATGAAACGCTTTGAATCCTTTAGTTATCAATGATCGCGAAATAAGTGTCCCACGAATTTTGACTTGTACCCGGAATGTCGGGGGGGGGGGGGGAAGGCGTGAAAGGAAGGGAGGAAGATAGAAGTGAGAATGCAAGAAGGAAGATAAATTTCACGAGAAACTAAAAGATTGAATTGCTTACGGGCATAACCCGGGAATTGTATGATAGGAATTCCCATCCTATCTCTTCCGAATAACGGGCATTACACAACCACCGTGCTAGCTGTCCCTCTGGTTCCTTCAGTGTCTTTAACCAGCGAAGGGCTGCGTGATCCGTCCTGACGGTGAACTCTGCCCCATACAAGTAGTGGTGGAAGTGACACAAGCTCCTCACTACTGCCAGCAACTCCTTCCTTGTCACACAGTAGTTGCGTTCTGGCTTACTAAACTTGGCACTGAAGTAAGCCACCATATTTTTTTGTCCATCCTTAACCTGTGATAGGACGGCACCGATACCCTCAGCGCTGGCGACAGTGTCGAGCAGATATGGGAGACTCGGGTCGGGGTAAGGCAAAACAGGAGCCTCCACCATGGCCTTCTTCAGGTTCTCAAAGGCCTGCTGACACGCCTCATCCCAGTGGAAGTGTGCTCCCTTCCTGGTGAGTTGGTGGAGCGGAGCGGCGATGGTCGAGAATCCCTGCACGAACCGTCGGTAGTACGTACACAGGCCGAGGAAACTTCTCAGCCCCGCCACACAGGTAGGCACCGGCCAGTCCTCCACGGCCGCCACTTTCTCCGGATCCGTGCGCACTCCATTTCTCCCCACAAAGTGACCCAGGAAAGGAACCTCTCGCTGGAAGAAAGTGCACTTCTTGGGGCTGAGCTTCAGGTTCGCTTTCCTCAGGCGGCCTTACACCTCCTCCAGCCTCTCGAGCTCCTCCTCGAAGGTGCCTCCGACGACCAGCACATCGTCAAGGTACACTAGGGCAGTCCTCCACTGTAGCCCCTCGAGTACCCTCTCCATCAGCCGCTCGAAACACCCTGGAGCATTACAGAGGCCGAAGGGCATCACGTTGAAGTGCCATAGCCCTTGCCCGAAGGTAAATGCCGTCTTCTTGTCCTCCTCCACCATCTCCACCTGATGATAACCCGACTTCAGGTCGAGAGTGGAGAACCATTGCACCCCCTTCAGTGCATCCAGCGTGTCGTCTATCCTGGGCAGGGGGTAAGAGTCCTTGACGGTCACCTGGTTGAGTGCCCGGTAGTCCACACAAAACCGTTTAGAACCATCCTTCTTGGTGACAAGGACGACCGGGGACGACCACGGGCTGTCAGACCTCTCGATCAGCCTCAGAGTAGCCATCTCGTTGACAGCTCGCTGCATCTCTTCCCGCTTGGCTGGAGCTACTCGGCGTGGCGGCTGCTTTATCGGTCGACTGTCCCCCGTGTCGATGGTGTGCCTCACCATGGACGTGCGACCCAAATCCATGTCTCCCTGGCTGAATGCATCGGCAAACTTACCGAGAGTGTGCCGCATCACCCTCATCTGTGCCTCAGTCAGACAGACGGCGCTCCTGCGCGCCAAGTCCTCCAAGTACTCGGGCAGCCCAGTCACGGCTGCTCCTCCACTCCCAGGCTGCTCACTCATTACACCACCGTCCTGCCGTTGTTCCCCTCCAGTAGTGGTGACGTCCGACTCTTGTCCTTCCCTCGACAGCATGCACTGGACTCTGTTACCAGTCCACAGGGCTGCGTGCTTCACCTCAGGGTTGATGACTGACTCAGCGGCGCTGACCGGGAGCAAGGGCACTTCCTCTCCACGCACCCTTAACGTCTGCCTCCCGAAATCCACGAGTGTGATGCCAAGGTTTTTAAGTTTAATTTACTTTAAAACTTATTGTATCTTATGACCGATACAAAAAAAAATCCCACCGCAAAACTACAAGAGAGTTGAAATTAGTCATATGACTTCACTATTTAATTATAGTACGAACACTTCTCGATGCGGAGATTACTGAATTTGGTATGTGCTTAGTGTTTAGTAAGGGGGGATGCTGCCACCAGTTCAGACGAGTAGTTCTATGGTTTACTCCCTGAACACGATTTACTATATGAGAATTATTGGTAGTCGGGATGGGTACTTATTATTACACCGAGTGAGGCTGAAACTCTTTTTGAGACGTGGGGAAGTATTTCCATAACAAGGGAATAATCACCTGGGTTTTTTTTGCAATAAACACAAGAAGCTATACTTTAAACATCATCCGGTTTATTCACCATGAAATATTAATTCTCTTGTTTGAGAACCTAGATACATGTATAACTCCTATTTTGGCGCAGGAAAGCTCTACAGAGCATAACCTACCTCACTGAATTATATTCTCAGAACTACCATCTATGTCCGTATCAACTGAGCACTATAGGTATACATGGAATATATATATAGGAGAGAAAATGTGAGAGTAATGGGTTGGTGTGGGATTCACTGTACCATGTGGCCTGGTTTCTTTTCCGGCAGACACTCGCCGGAGCCTTGAAGGAAGCGGAGAGACGACTCTTTTAATAACACTTATAAGGACAGGCCAGGCCTCCTATGCGTTAATGAAACCTAAACAACTGTACCTATATATAGATATATAGATAGATATATTATAACAAGGAGAGGGGGGGGGGTGAAATAGGGGCGAGTTACTGCATATCTTACCTTGAAGGAAGCGGAGATACGACTAACCTCCTCGTGGTATACCAAGGCAAAGTTGGGAGGAGAAGCGGGAAAAAAAAGAGATGTTCGGATACTTATGAGACTTCCCCTGAAGGGGATATAAGACTTCGAATGACTCTAATTAGCTAACGAAGCAGGTATACATATGAAATGGCTGCCTATAATGCAGTTCTTTTAATTTGATATAGAAGAATTGAATACGTTTATTCTAATATCCGGGGAAAGGGGTTACTTCCTTTCGGTCAAGCCCACGAATGCGTTTTATAGAGTGACGGGGTAAGAGGAGTCGAAAAAAAAAGGTTGGTCAACTTTTAATTTAGCGAATAACTCGACTAACCCACCCATTTGTAAACGTAATCTGTCATTATTGTGTCTGTTTTGAAGGACATTAAGAATCTAAGAGTGTTTTTTGATCTGTCAGGAGGGTGAGGGGAGGATGAAAAGTTTTGACTCTACCAGTTATGGACGGTCACGAAATAAATGTCCCACGCATTTGGACTCGTGTTCTGAGGGTATGGAGGGGGAGTGGGGGGGGATAGAAGTGGGAGAAAGAAAGAAAGATGGTAGAAAGAAAGAAGATAAATATTACGAGAACAGAAAAGATTTGATTGGCCTTCGTATAATAAGAATAACCTGTTCCTCCATATACTGGACCTAGGCGACAACTTGCCCCAGACCAAACATATGGTTATTGAGACCTTTTTCCTTCTTACAGATACATAACCCGGGAATCGTATGATACGAATTTCCATCCTGTCTCTCCGAATTTCCGGGCATTACACGGGTGCCTCATACTGACTCAGATAATCCATTCCCAGTAGGCACGGCTCCTCCATAGCGGCGACAAACACTGGCAGCTCCTCCTCGACACTGCCCACGCCGATGCGAGCCTTCACTGGTCCCTTGAGTGACACAGTGCCCTGTGACTCCACAAAGCTGTTGCTGGGCTACTGAGGGGTCCTTAGAATCCACCACGTCCTCCCTGGCAAACATTCTCTCCGCTCCTGTGTCCACCACCAGGCGGCACGGCCTTCCATCTACCGTACCTGCCACCTGGACAGCTGGAGGTGTGACGTGACGGCAGCTTAGTCCACGCGGGGCTCGTGGGGTGCTGGCTGGGTCGCGGCCCTCGCACCCAGCCCGGCCGCGTTTCCCGCTTGTTGCACGGCCCTTGGTTGTCTGCAGGCGCTGGTTGCGTGGCCCGGCTGGCCACAACTCCAGCAGCAGGGCTGGAAGGTGGGAGGGCGCAGCTCTTCCAACGATCGCGTCATTCCCGCCTGCCCACACTGGCCCCGCTTGTGACCGGTCCGGCCACATCCCCAGCAGCTTCCCTTGAAAGCGCCTGTACTCGCTCTCCTCTGCCTGGGCGGCGTCTTGGTCTGCGCGCGGCGGGCCCGGATGGCACGGCGGGGAAAGGTGGGTTCCGTAACGTCACCAGACGTACGGAGAAAAGACTCAAACTCCAGAGCCCTCGCCAAGGCCACCTGCACGTCCTCCGGGTGCGCCTGCTTCACGTAAAAACTGCAGCCCCTGGTCGATGAGGGCGTCGACGAAGTGGTCGCGGGCCAAAACAACCACCATTTCCTCCGGCGCCTTCGGATATGCCCGGCGCACCAACGACTCCAGCTCGTGCGCCAGGTGAGACAGCGGCTCGCCTCGCATCCTCACTCTACCCTTCAAGTGAGCCCGGTACACCTCCGCTTGCTGGTGGTGGCCAAATTTACGTTGTAGTGCGTCCACGACACACTGATATGACGCCCGCTGCGCCGGCGTCAGATGCCCCAAGACCTCCACAGCCGCCCCGCGCAAACTCGAGACAAGTTGTAGCACTCTCCTTCAACATCCACAACTGAGCGTCCGCCAGTTTTTCGAACTGAGTTGTAAGCCTCCCAGGGCATTTCCCGTCAAAGCTCCCGGTTTCCCTCCTACGGGGTGCTGTAACAGGGTTGGGTGACGTGACGGCGGGTTTTAAAAAGGTAGCAGGGCCCAAAGGGCCCCCTTTGGGAGGCAAGGGGATGGGGAGAGCGGGAGAGAGAGAGGCATGCGTGAAGTCGCTCATGAGGGGGGGTGGCGATGGGGCCACCCCCCCCCACGGCCTTTCTGATCCACACTTTGCCGCTATGGTGTAAGGTCGAAAGTCCCCCGTCCCCGGCCCGTCCCTTTTCGTTTGCTTTTCCATCCATTATGCCTGGGCAATGTTGCCCTACCCCTGCACTCGGTTACTCCTTAAGAGCGACAGTTGGGGTCCTCTGCCCGCCTCCTTACAAGCCCGACCGCCCACAGCAGCTCCTCCGACAGAAATATCCGTTTCCGTTGTTATGCGGGACCTTTGCGCACGGCCCGCCAGCCTTCATGCATGCGACTCTAAGCTCGCGTGTCCTCACTTTGCCTCCCCTTTCTTGTACGGCCTGTGGTTTATTTTCCCATCTTAGCGGTAAAAGGGGTGTCATTAGTCGGGGTTTTTGCTCATGCCTGAGTCTCCGTCCTTTTTCCCCTGCCCCTTTCCCCATGTCCTTTTTAACATTGGGATGCGCGCCATTTTCCCCGCTAAAACCCGCCCGGGTTTTCCCGAAACCCATCTTTCCGTCCCAGGAAAACCCCCAGGGGTGACCCGTCTTTTAAATGTAACACACATTCCACTATGACACCATTTTTAGCCCCCCCCTAACTACCAAAGACAGTTTACACTGGTTGAGTTCGCGTGGGGGGTGGTCCGAGGGGCTACACTTAGAAGAATCAGGCACTGGGAGGAAAAGAGGTCTCCCTTTAACCCTTTATTTTTCCCAAAAGGGATTGAGAAGGCACACCAGTACGGAGGGGAGTGATACATTATCTTCACACACAAGCACACGCTCCCAAACATTCCAGGGCACAGGCGTAGAGGGTGGAGACGGGGGGAGGGAGTTCCTACGTTACCAAGACTCCAGGCGACTCCCCGCCTTTCGCGCGTCGGCGCACCCTGCCAGACCTCCCCAACCCCTCCACTCCTGCCTCCTCGCCACCAGACATAAAAAAAACACGATTTCATGATTACAGTATTAAATCGTAACCAAAATATTTTAATTATAAAAATTTAACTCTTTACGTCTCACTTGGGAATTTTTAAAACATTCACAATTTTTCTTAATATTAAGTCTTCTCCCTCCTAAAAGTACGCACCGAAATGCTCAAGTCGTTATCCTAATAAGTTTTCTATCTTTGGTAAATTCGGTTGCACTTCACCAATTTAAAGATACGACACGTAAAGCTCAAGTCGTCCCTAATATAGTTTTTATTCTGGGAAATTCAGTCGCACTGTTCCCCTTTAAAAAAAACCGCAAAACTCAGAGAGTTGAAAATTAGTTATAGGACTTCACCTATTAATTATAGTACGAAACACTTCTCCCGAGCGGAGATTACTGAATTTGGTATGTGCTAGTGTTTAGTAAAGAGGGGATGCTGCACCAGTTCAAGACGAGTAGTTCTATGGTTTACTCCCTGAACACGATTTACTATAGGAGAATTATGGTAGTCGGATGGGGTATTATTATTACACGAGTGAGGCTCTGAAACTCTTTTTGAGACGTGGTAGGGAAGTATTTCCATAACAAGGAATAATCACCTGGGTTTTTTTTTGCAATAAACACCAAGGAAGCCATACTTTAAAAGCATCCGGTTTATTCCACCATGAAATATTAATTCTTTGTTGAGAACCTAGATACATGTATACTCCTATTTTGGAGCAGGAAAGCTCTACAGAGCATACCTACCTCAACTGATTATATTCTCAGAACTACCATCTATGTCCGTATCAACTGAAGCATTTTTTTTTTTTTTTTTTTTTTATAGGTATAACAAGGAATATATATATAGGAGAGGAAAATGTGAGAGAATGGGTTGGTGTGGGATTCACGTAACATGTGGCATGGTTAGTTTTCGGCGACACTCGCGGAGCCGTTGAGGAAGCGGGAGAGACGACTCTTTTAATAACACTTATAAGGATAGGCCAGGCCCCTAGCGTAATGAAAACCTAAACAAACTGTACCTTATATATAGATATATGAAAGATATTATTAAACAAGGAGAGGGCGGGGGGTGAAAATAGGGCGAGTTACTGCATATCTTACATGAAGGAAGCGGAGATACGGACTAACCTCCTCGTGGTATAACAAGGCAAAGTTGGGAGGAGAAGCGGGAAAAAAAAGAGATGTTCGGATACTTAGTGAGACTTCCCTGAGGGGATATAAGACTTCGAAGACTCAATTAGCAACGAAGCAGGTATACATATGAACATGGCTGCTCTAATTGCAGTTCTTTTAATTGATATAGAAGAATTGATACGTTTATCTAATATCCGGGGAAAGGGGGTACTTCCTTTCGGTCAAGCCCACGAATGCGTTTTATAGAGTGACGGGGGTAAGAGGAGTCGAAAAAAAAAAAAAGGTTGGTCAACTTTTAATTTAGCGACATAAACTGACTAACCCACCCAATTGTAAACGTAATCTGTCAATATTGTGTCTGTTTTGAAGGACATTAAGAATCTAAGAGGTTTTTTTTTTTTGATCTGTCAGAGGTGAGGGGAGGATGAAAAGTTTTTTGGACTCTACCAGTTATGGACGGTCACGAAATAAATGTACCACGCATTTGGACTCGTGTTCTGAGGGTATGGAGGGGGAGTGGGGGGGGGATAGACGTGGGAGACAAGAAAGAAAGACTGGTGAAGAAAGAAGATAAAGATTACGAGAACAGAAAAGATTTGATTGGCCTATGCTAGTATAATAAGAATAAACCGTTCCTCCATATACTGGACCTAGGCGGACAAACTTGCCCCAGACCAAACAATGGTTATTGCACGGACCTTTTTCCTGTCTTTCTTACAGATACATAAAGCCCGGGAATAGTATTGATACCCGAATTTCATCCTGTCTCTACGAATTTCCGGGCATTACACGGGTGCCTCTACGGACTCAGATAATCCATTCCCAGTAGCACGGCTCTCCCATAGCCGCGACACAAAACACTGGCAAGCTCCTCCTCGACATGCCCACGCCGAATGCGAGCCTTCACTGGTCCTTGAGTGACCCCAGTGCCCGTGACTCCACAAAAGCTGTTTGCTGGGCCTACTGATGGGTACTTAGAATACACCCACGTCCTCCCTGGCAAACATTTCTCTCAGCTCCTGTGTCCACCACCAGGAGGCACGGCTTTCCATCTACCGTACCTGCCACCTGGACAGTGGAGGTGTGGACGTGGACGGCAGGCAGCTTAGGTCCACGCGGGGCTCGTGGGGTGTGCTGGGTCGCGGCTCCTCGGCCACCCAGACCCGGCCGCGTTTCCCGCTTGTTGCACGGCCTGGTTGTCTGCAGGGGCTGGTTGCGTGGCCCCGGTTGGCCACAAACTCCCGCAGCCAGGGCTGGAAGAAGTTGGTGAGGGCGGCAGCCTCTTCCAAGCGATCGCGTCATTTCCCGCCTGCCCACACTGGCCCGCTGTGACGGGCCGGCCACGATCCCAGCAGCTTCCCTTGAAAGCGCTCTGTATCGCTCTCCTCTGCCTGGGCGGCGTCTTGGTCTGCGCGCGGCGGGCCCGGATCGGCACGGCGGGGAAAGGGGGGTTCCGTAAACGTCACCAGACGTACGGCGAAAGACTCAAACCACAGAGCCCTCGCCAAGGCCACCTGCACGTCTCTCCGGGTGCGCCGGCTTCACGTAAATCTGCAGCGCTGGTCTATGAGGGGCGTCGACGGAAGTGGTCGCGGGCCAAACAACCACCATTTCCTCCGGGCGCCTTCGGATATGCCCGGCGCACCAAACGACCTCCAGCTCGTGCGCAGGTGAGACAGCGGCTCGCCTCGCATCCTCACTCTACACTTCAAGTGAGCCCGGTACACTTCCGCTCTGCTGGTGGTGGCAAATTTACGTTGTAGTGCGTCACGACCACACTGATAAGACGCCCGCTGCGCCGGCGTAGATGCCCCAAGGACCTCAACAGCCGCCCCGCGCAACTCCGGGAAGACAAGTTGTAGCACTCTCTCTTCAACACTCCCCCCCACCAATTGAGCGTCCGCCAGTTATTTCGAACTTGAGCCTTGTAGCCTCCCACGGCACTTTACCGTCAAAGTCTTGCCGCATTCCTCCTACTGGGCTGACTGTAAAAGGGTTTGTGGACGTGCCGGCTGGTTTAAAGGTAGCAGGGTTTCCACAGGCCCTTGGGAGGCAAAAGAGGGATGGGTGGAGGAGCGGGAGAGAGAGAGGCATGCGTGAAGTCGCTCCATGAGGCGGGGGTGGCGATGGCGGCCACCCCCCCAACGGCCTTGCTGACTCCACACTTAGCCGTCTATGGCCGTAAGGTCGAAAGTCAACCGTTCCCCGGCCCCTGTCCATTTTCGCCCTTATGCTATCCATCCATTATCGCCGTGGTGCAAGTTGCCAGCCACCTCTGCACTCGGTACTCCTCTAAGAGGACGTTGCGGCTCCTCTAGCCTGCCCTCCTTACAAGCTCGACCGCCACAGCAGCTCCTCCTTGACAGACAATTATACAGCTTCTTTCTGATACTGCTGGGGGACCTCGCTGCACGGGCCTGCCAGCCTTCATGCATCGCGAATCTAAGCTCGGCGTTCGTCCTCACTTCCGCATCCTTGCTTTGTAACGGCCTGCTGCGTTCATTTTCCCCATCTTAGCGTAAGGAGTGTCATTATACGGTCGCGGTTTCTGCTCATCGCCTGAGTCTCCGTCCTTTTCAACACTGTCCTTTTCCCCACTGTCCTTTTCAAACACTGGAATGCGCGCGCCATTTCCTCGCCTTAAAACGGCCGGTTTCACTGACGCCATCTTGCCGTACCAGAACCACCAGGGAGAGAGTGACCACGTCTTTAACTGTAACACACAATTCCACTTATGACCAACTTTGTTACGCCCCCAGTAACTTACCAAAGACAGTTCACACTGGTCTGAGTCGGTCGTGGGGCTGGTGGTCCGAGGACTACACTTAGTAGTAATAAGAGCATGGCGAGGGGAAAAGAGAGTACTCCTTTAAACCATTTATTCAAATGGTACTTGAGAAGGGCACCCACAGTTACAGGAGGAGTGTATACACTATCTCACACACAAGCACACGCCTCCAAGCATTACAGGGCACAGGCGTAGAGGGTGAGAGACGGGAGAGCAGTTCATACGTACCAACGACTCCAGGCGACTCCTATGTCTTTTCGCGCGTCGGCGCCACCCCTGCCAGAGAACCTCGCAAACCTCTTCACTCCTGCTCTCTCGCCCACCCAGGACATACACACATAACACGTACATGATTACAGTATTACAATCGTAACAATATATTTCTAAATTATAATATATTTAACTCTTTACTGTCTCACTCTGGTAATTATTATACATTCACAATTTATCTTAATATTAAAGTCTCCTTCCTCCTAACGATACGCACGCGAAATGATCAAGGTCCGTTACTCCTAAATAGTTACGATCCTTTGGTAACTTCGGTTGCACTGTCACCCACATTAACGACTACGCACACGTATGCTCAAGTCGTCAGTCCTAATATAGTTTACTATCTCTGGTAACTCAGGTCGCACTGGTTACCACTTTAACGATACGCATGCGTTAATGCTCAAGTCGTCATCTCTATAGTTTACTATCTATGGTACTTCAGTCCCACGGTTACCCCTTTAACGAAAAGTACATGTAATGTCAGTCGTATCCTGATATAATGTATAACGAGTCTATCCCACTTCCAACGTTTCCCTCTCACTATTTTTTCTATCACTTCTTCTCCTTTGTCCTCACACGAACTTGGCTGTGATATGTTGTAGTTGCACCCCTCTGCAATGTGTGAGCACTTGGCCTGCCGCCACAGCATCCTTTACCTTGGAACCCTAAGTAAACACTTCATAGTCCTTGGTCAACAAAAATGAATCACCACAATAAGGCATGTCTACATCTTAGGTTAACAAACATTTCAAACATACCTTTAACAAGGGCGAGAATATCACCTCCCCACAGGCGACTTAAATCAACGAACGTCGAGCTGCTTCTAAAATTATTCCTAACCTAGAATCCCCGGTTCTCACCTCGTTTCGCTACGCTGTCTAATAACTATGGCTTAAAAATATAAGCCTAAACAGTGATTCAGGACTCGAGGCGTGGAGGAAATACCTCGTTAGCTTATTGATACTTATGTGTTATTTCATTCTCTTGACCATTAATGTAATTTCTCGGTTTACATAGATTATTCCCCCCCACAAAAAAATGTCCTTATGCCTCAGTCCGTCATCAAGGCATCCTACCGGATATCTAACTAATAATAAAAAAATAAATTACCATATAAACATCACAACATAATGTCATATAAATTTTCTTAGGATCTTCTCTCACTTACAAACAAATATTTCCTTCCTGATTTTCCAATTCTTTCAACAAATTTACAAACAAAATGAGATAGTATGTATTCTTAACTTATCACTCCCTCCACCAAGAGTAGATGTGACCAGTTTGGGAAATACCCACCTTTAAATGTGTGACTTCTACTCCTTTGAAATGAGAACCCTCTCACTTCCCTCTCTTATTTGTTAAGGCTTGAAACCCTATTAGAGTCGCACTGGGACTCGTCCCCTAGTCTGGAATGGTCAATTTTCATTTTTACCACAATCCCCTAGGCGTAGGTGCGTAGGAGAAGAAATCACGACTGGATTATTCCATACCCTCAGTATCTTGGATAAGGCGTCACCTCCTGCTTGGAGGCATACATACTCCTGCGGTCTATCACCCAGCACGAGCAAAGCCTCGAGCAAGCACATCCTCGGTCTACGACTACCTAGCGGGTTTAGTGCCGTGCAAACTGGTACACCCTCTAAGCAAAAATGTAAAATGTTTAAACCCACTACAAGTCTGTCTAGGGACCTTCCTCAAAAATCTCTCTTTCACTAGGAGAAAGTGGTGAACGTCATCTCTTTTCTCTAGAGGTTAAACACTTACGGCCTCGTCCATCAACATTGTTCTAAAGTATGTCCTCACTGGTCTCCGCTTCTAGGTGGGGGTGCTCAAGTTTTTCTTCTACAACTATCTATGCTGGGTTCCAACAGGCCAGCCATCTTGTCCATACATATCGCTAAATTTGCTCGGCCGCGCGCTGAACATGTTTGCCGTAAAATAATGTTTCTAATATAATATGAACCTCCATCTCTCACTACTTCCACCACTGTATGGTTCCAACCACTTAAACTGAAAGTTTTCATATTGTGCCCGTCTCAAAACGTTCTCTTTTCCACGCCAATTCGTCTTTTTGGCCAACCTTTCAGTTTTTCCTTTTCACATTAGCTTTCTCCGCCATTTCTACCGCTCTCCAAATTTGTTTTTTGAATTATTTCGTGTGCCACTGTGTTATTCTGAGTCAATTTGTTGGTTAATTTCACACTAATCAACCTTGGAAGCGTATATTTATCGGGGAAAACAAAGCATAGACATAAAGCATAGAAAGGCTGGGTACCCATTGTTTCATGCACTGCACTATTTAATACTCTTTGAGTTTCTAAGAGATAATTGGGCCACCTATGAGGATAACCCTTGCACAGGTTTGAGAGAATTGTTTTCATTGTTCGGTGCATCCTTTCTGAGATACTATCCCAGCTAACCATCACCGGCGGGCCTACGTAGGCTTGTAGAGCGGCGAACGGCGGCCGCCGGCGGCAAAATTTACCTCCGTCAGCCCTCCGAAGGGCCGCTGGTGTATTTTCAGACGGGGAAAACTTACTATGTTGAAATTAATGTACAGAATTTGAAGAATTGAATATTTCTATGTGTAAACATTTGAAACAACAGTTATATGATTATCCTGCTGTAGTATTACATCAGTAGTGACAAGCAGCGGCAACTTGACGTCAATCCTCCGGAGGCCCGTGGGCGCTGGTACGTATTTGTAAGTGGGAATATTCATATCATATTATATATATTAACACAGTAATATACATAGTATCTCAATATCGGTACCATCACTATTATAGGCCTGTTCAAGCTATTGAAAATTGCTATAGAAGTTTTTATAATAGTTTAAAGAAATTATCATATATCAGTTATTTCAAATATTTCCAGCTTAATCAGGAACACCCAGAGATACATAGAAAATAAGATGAGATACGTACATAGGAAGGAGTTTACATGGAAAAAGGTTATCAGTTAGTCTGTGTGTGTAGCTAGTATCATATAAAAATAACATTTTATTAATTAACCGAGCAAAGATTACGGATAACATGTGCACAAGGTCATATTTTCCCTTATTTCTATCATTTCCAACATATTATCAACACATATCAATACTCATCGGTACAACCTAATAAGGAATATATAGATGATGGAGAATTAACATGGATAATATCATGATTTTAGAACAGAATATTATTTGAATTCCCTGCTATCAATGCACTAAACTGCCAGACGTATGATAGCCATTACAAAGGGTTAAAAACCACAAAGGGCTAAATTATCACCCTTAATCAGTCGATAACATAATGAGAACTTAGTTATAACATGTTTTCGCTCCTCATTATATCGAAATAAGCTGAATAATATAAATGATTGCAGTACGACACTTTTTTTTAGGAATTCCTCGGCAGCGTTGTGGGCAGTGACTCGGTGAAACCACTTCAAATCAGTTACTTGGAAAGCGCACAAGCGGGTGGATGTTGTTATGTTGTTCGCCCGCAATCAATATCCTTCTACATGGCTGTACAGTGTTCCAACGTACACCAGCATGTATATATATAAACCCAATAACGAAAATGTTTTTGTACTTATGAAATAAACAATGTCTGTAGCAATTATGATCTCCTTTTCATCGTATTACTGGATAACGACAGGAATATTTATGGTTATACTTTCTAAGTATATTGCAGATATAGTAATGTTTTTTATAAGTTTGAACAGTCCATTAGTTATTAATCGGCTAATGGTTGTGCAACACCCTTAAAACATTACTATATCTGCAATATACTTAGAAAGTATAACCATAAATATTCCTCAATCAGTTAATATAACAGCGGCAAATGGGCAAATGCCCTACGGGGGGAGCGGCCCGCCGGTAGCCCCTTGAGCAAATCCCAGGGCCCCTACGTCGTACATTTCCGTGGGCCCGCGGTAAGACATACGGGGGGGCCTCCGGAGGCCCTCCGTTTTGTTTGGGGCGGGTTTCCCTTTGTGGATGGAAAGGGGGCGGGGTGTACCTAATTGACTCCATGAGTACACAATCTTTGATTGTTGTGAGTAAACCCCTTAGCATTATCCAAAACAAGGTATGTGGTGCTCCAAATAAACGACATATTCCCTAAAATTTAATATTCGTCGGTCATCCTACCCTTAATTTATAAAAGGAGGAAAACCTACTATAATGATCTATTAGGGTTTTAATGCATAGCGGCACCGTGGGTCCCGTTCCCATGTTGTTAGCTAGTTATCCTCTTAGGGTTTCTACTGAGGGTATTTTTTTCCCATTGTTGTGGAGTCCACGATCCCCTTATGCTTTTGGCATGTAAACAGTTCCACATATTCTCTCACACCTTTTTAGGTTGGGCAAAAAAAAAAAGCTTTCTTTATTTTTGATTTCCCCGGCCTAAATGAGATTCCTTTTTGTGAATTAATTTCCAAAAGCCGCTCGTTATTTACAGTAGAACCAATAAATAGTGATACTGTTATCAAAACTGGGGGTTTAGTAAAATAAAAAATTTCCCCCTTCTATTACAAATTTTGATTAAGTTTTTTGGGGGGTATTTAGTTGGGGTATTCGCCTCCTTCTAGATCCTATCATTTCTCTCCTAAAAGGGTTTCGTTGCATTTTTACTTCTTTTTTTATTTTTTCCAAACCACCTCTTTCTACTTGACATGGAATGATTTAGGTCTACAATTTGGTCTTTACGGGGTTTTCTTTTTTCTGCTTTATACTCTATTTGAAAACCAAGTTCTCATCTCTGGATTCATCGCCCCAAAGGGATTGGCGTTGTTTTAAAGGACACTAAGGTTGGTGGTCTGTTCTGATGAACTTGGGTTTCCCCCAAGGAAATGTGAAACGTCTGCAAGCTAAAAAATTCCTAAGGCTTCCTATCTTTTGTGAGTATCGCGTCTAAAGGTTTTTTAAATTTTTTTGAAAAAAAAGAGTTTATTTGGGCTTTCCCCTCACCCACTTATGCATCAGTATGCCCTACTGAGTTTGGAGATCGGTACCCAAACAAATTTTTATTAATTTTTGGCCATATTTAAAGATCGGAGCATAGTCAGTTTACCCTTTTAAATCTGAAAGTTGCGGGTTTTCCTCTGCCCCTTTTGAAAGGGGTTTTTATTTCGGTAAATTTAGTGATAGGCATGATCTTAGCGAATCCTTCTTGTATTTCCTATAGAAGTATAGGGAAGTATATGGGAGCCCAGACCCCCGCCCTGGGAAAAACAATGATTGAGGCCCAGAAAAGAGCAATAGAGTATTAGGATTCTTTCCCAAAAGTTTTAAAAATAAGGGGGAGTTATTCTAAAGCTTTATCGGCTTAGTCGGGCCCTTCACCAGACTTGCAGTTCATTTTGGGTCTCCATATTACAGGATGGATATAGTTTTGTTAGAAAAAGGCAGAGAAGGATGACCAAAATGATAAAAGGGGATGCGTAACTTTATTTATGAGAGGAGATTGAATTTTTAAAAATTTAACTCCTCGAGAGACGCAGAGTAAGGGGCGATTGAAGAAGTTATTAAGTGGTAAAGGGGTTTTAATAAGGGAGAGGTAGGAAAATTTCTGCGGCTTTTAACCAGGGTAGAACAAGAAGTAACGGATTCAAGCTGGAAAAGCGTAGATTTAGAAAGGAAATAGGAAAAAATGGTTCAAAAAAGGGCGGGAATGAATGGAATGGTCTCAGTAACAGTAG
Organism: Chionoecetes opilio; assembly: GCA_016584305.1. NCBI lineage: Eukaryota > Metazoa > Arthropoda > Malacostraca > Decapoda > Majidae > Chionoecetes > Chionoecetes opilio. Next base: position 94,603 of record JACEEZ010024684.1, read on the forward strand.
TTAGGGGTGAGTCATTGGGGGTTTAAAGGGGAGCTGGAAGGTTCATGGATGGGGATGAAAGGGAATGTAGGGAGTGTTAGGGAAGGAACTACCACGGAGGCTCGCGGCCCCTTGTAGCTTCCTTATTTTCTTTTTTCTTATGTTCTTATGTTTAGAAAAATACCCTACCCAGAAATCTTCTGGTTTCCTTGCATTAGTGGGGGTTTCATTTTATCTACGGTGCCTATTTTTGGGTTGGGTTTGGAACCTTTCCCTTTTTCATAAGTGCCCAGAAAAATTTTTTTCTTTGTCCTATTTTTTCATTTGGTCAGATTTAATTGACTCCAAAAATTGTCAGATGCCAAAAAAATTTACGACCTTTCAATAATTTCTCGTAACTGGGGCCTCAGGATTATGTCATCCAGAAATTTTTAAGCCCAATTTTTTTCAGTAAAGGGGTTAGGGTCTGGTAATTTGCGAGAGAAAAATTCGCACTGCAATTAATCCAAAGGGAAGTCTTTTTAATCTTATAAGGATATTCCTTCACTGAAAGTTTTTAGACTTTACTACTTTTATCTAACTATTGATAAAACGCATTTTCATATCTAGGGTGGAAGTAGTTTCAAGCCGTACCGATTACTAACTCTTCCCCTTTAGGTAGGGGGTGTTATCAGTGGCTAAATGTTATTCACCTTCTATAGTCTGACACACCTTTTTTCCCCCTTCGGGTTGTTTTCCAAAATGGACTTAACACGCAGCTGTGGAATTTTTATTATTCCTTTCTTTCCCTTTCTCTAAATTTTTGCTATTAGTTCTTTTGTTTTCCCGGGAAACCATATGTACTTTACAGGGGTTTTTGGTCTAACACCTGAAAATGAGGGGGTTCAGTTTTTTATGGTGCCCCAGTTCTCCGCTCTAAGAAATATTTCATGGGCTCTTTTTTTCAAGGCGAAAAAAATGATGCCTCTCCTGTTTACTTAAGGTTTCCCGTTTCCCTTTTTTAGAATTGCCTGTATTTGTTCCGGTCGAGTACCATAACCCCGCCCCATCACAAAGGGGAACATTGCGTACTCATCAGGGTGAGAAAAAGTTCGGCCGAAAAATTTTTGTTCTTTAATTCTTTTTGAGTTTACTACTCTATATATAGTAAAAATTTTACCAGGAGTAACTTTTAGGTCCATATGTTATTAAATTTTTGGTAGAAAGAAAAGTTCTTTTTTGTAACCCGGACGATGCAGGGGTATATTTTTCATTGTTTTTTGTGTTCACCCAAAAGAGTGGTCCCCTTACTCGTCCCCTGACAAATTTAACCTTTAGTTCTTTATGGTTTTATGGTAAAACTTTTTTGTATCTTATAGACAGTTGATTTAGCACCTCCCTTCGCACTTTTTTATTAACTGCTTGATGGTACCGTATCGATGTTTTAAAAAAAATCTAAGGGATAAGTTAGGTTAGCCCACATGACTTTTTTTGTTTTTAATTTTAGTTATTCTTCTAGTCCTATATGTTTATTTCCCCACAGGGTGGGTGGAAAATAATTATCGGAACAGCTAAAATAACACTTTATTGTTCATTATTCCTAATGTAATGCCCCGGAAAAATTCGGAGAGACAGGTGGGAAAATTCGTATCATACGATTCCCGGGTTTTGTATCTGTAAGAAGGAAAAAGGTCTCAATAACCATATGTTTGGTCTGGGCAAGTTGTCGCCTAGGTCCAGTATATTGGAGAACAGGTTATTCGTATTATACTAAGGCCAATCAAATCTTTTCTGTTCTCGTAATATTTATCTTCTCTTCTTTCTACCATCTTCTTTCTTTCTCCCACTTCTATCCCCCCCCACTCCCCCTCCATACCCTCAGAACACGAGTCCAAATGCGTGGGACATTTATTCGTGACCGTCCAATAACTGTAGAGTCAAAACTTTTCGTCCTCCCCTCACCCTCCTGACAGATCAAAAAACACTCTTAGATTCTTAATGTCCTTCAAAACAGACACAATAATGGCAGATTACGTTATTAAATGGGGGTGGTTAGTCGAGTTATTCGCTAAATTAAAGTCGACCAACCTTTTTTTTTCGACTCCTCCTACCCCGTCACTCTATAAAACGCGTCCGTGGGCTTGACCGAAAGGAAGTAACACCTTTCCCCGGATATTAGAATAAACGTATTAAATTCTTCTATATCAAATTAAAAGAACTGCATTATAGGCAGCCATTTCATATGTATACCTGCTTCGTTAGCTAATTAGAGTCATTCGAAGTCTTATATTCCCCTCCAGGGGAAGTCTCATAAGTATCCGAACATTCTTTTTTTTTCCGCTTCTCCTCCCAACTTGCCTTGGTATAGCTCGAGGAGTTAGTCGTATCTCCGCTTCCTTCAAGGTAAGATATGCAGTAACTCGCCCCTATTCCCTCCCCCCCCCCCTTCCTTGTTATAATCTATCTATCTATATATCTATATATAGGTACAGTTGTTTAGGTTTCATTAACGCATAGGAGGCCTGGCCTGTCCTTATAAGTGTTATTAAATGAGTCGTCTCTCCGCTTCCTTCAAGGCTCCGGCGAGTGTCTGCCGGAAAAGAAACCAGGCCACATGATACAGTGAATCCCACACCAACCCATTACTCTCACATTTTCTCTCCTATATATATATTCCATGTATACCTATAGTGCTCAGTTGATACGGACATAGATGGTAGTTCTAAGAATATAATTCAGTGAGGTAGGTTATGCTCTGTAGAGCTTTCCTGCCCCAAAATAAGAGTTATACATGTATCTAGGTTCTCAAACAAGAGAAATAATATTTCATGGTGAATAAACCGGATGATGTTTAAAGTATAGCTTCTTGTGTTTATTGCAAAAACCCCAGGTGATTATTCCCTTGTTATGGAAATACTTCCCCACGTCTCAAAAAGAGTTTCAGCCTCACTCGGTGTAATAATAAGTACCCACCCCGACTACCAATAATTCTCATATAGTAAATCGTGTTCAGGGAGTAAACCATAGAACTACTCGTCTGGACTGGTGGCAGCACTTCCCCTTACTAACCCCAAGTTCTTCCCAATTCAGTTGTGACTAGGAGATTTTATTAGTCAATGAAGAATTCTAACAAATTAATATCATTCAACCCAAAGGTGTCAGTAACGTAAAAACCCTGGCATCACACTAAGGGTATTTTTACTCTTACTTGACCTAAGATTCTCAACTCCTTGCCCGTTATACCGGTTAAACTAGGGATGTTACTGTGGGTTCTTATTTTAAGCTGTAAATCTAAAGCTGCACTCTTTCTTATAAGTGACTATTCGCTTCCTGTGTCTAATAAAACTTCCATGACGTGATCATTAATGGCTAAGGGGATTATTGGGGATTGATGTTTAACTAGTCACCGGTAAGATCCTGTCCTCACCGGACAATCTGGATTCCCTCTTCTACATCCTGTTCTCCCGCAATCGAAACAAGCGTTGTTATTTGTCTTCCTTCGACAGTCAGCGGCTGAGTGGTTGTTCACTCTACAGTAGGGACAAAACATCTGTGAATCCCTTCTCCAAGCTAAACTCGAGGCTTCTGGTCGTTACTACTTTCAACGCTTGTAATTTCCTTCCTCATACGCTCTTAACTCTTCCCTAAATGTAACAAACCATACTAATGATTGTGTAAACATTATAGTCCTAGTGTACACTAATGGCATTGGTTACTTAACCAGCCTCGATGACCCCCGCATACCCCTTGTGTTATTTTTAATTTGGTAGATTTCTAGCTTTTGCCTTACTCTCTCTCCCCCTTCCAAGGGGAGAGCCGACTCCCAATCCCTTCCCGCAACATTGTGGACTTGTGGAATGGCAACTTTTCGGGTAGGGAACAATTCTGTGTCGAACTCGTACTTTGGATTACGTATGGGATCAAAATTCCTATAGCTAAGGAAATGTACCTATATCTGAACTTTTACTATCTTGAGCTATCTAACAACCAACCATTAATTTGTACACTAGACAGAAATTCCTTACACAATTGGGAATGTTGTTTCTGTTCACTCAATAGTTCTAGAAATATTCTCTCTATGAACGTCCGTCAAATCCCTACTTTGGAGGATCTAAAGAAGACTTTTTTAATGATTGTATGAGATCTGAAATTAAACGTAACCTAACCCCACCTTTAGACTCACTGAATCTAAACCTAACCTTACCTAAACCTATTCCCCCCGTTAACCTCCCAACTAACGCCAATCTGCGATTAAAGAAGTGTCCGCGGCGGGAAGAACAGAGTGAAGGAGGTCACAGCAGGAAGTAAGAGTGTGCGACGTAAACACTTTTTCTCTCACCCTCCCTATAAAGCAACATTCATATTCTCCAAAGTAATGATTTGCGACGGAAGCCCATAGAGTAGCATGTTTCCTAGAATCGGTAAATTTCTAGTGTTATGCCCATACTCTCCCACTTCCCTCAAAACAATTTTGGGACCTTGGGAATGCAGCGGTTTTCTGGGTTGGGGAACAAATTATGCGATCAGAAACACGTAATTTCAAGAGAGTTGTGTTGGGGGGTAAAATTCTCTAGATCTAGGGTATAATTCCTTATATCTCTCAGAAATTTCCCTACCCAAAATTACCTAACCTATCCAAATGAACCTACACCTAGCGGGGGGCTTGACCCACCGTAAACTAACCTAACCAAATCTACCTTAGCTAACCTCACCTAATTCTAACCGACCAAACCACCCAAATCTAACCTAACCTAACCAAATATCTCTAAACAAATTAACCTAGCCTACTAGGTTGGGTGGGGGGGTTCTCTACACTTGTGTCATCATTCTGGAGGATCGTCAGGTTCACACGTCTCCGGACTCGGAAGGATCCATTACTTTTCCTCTAGATCTAGGGAATTTTTTTCAACACCCCTAACTCATCTCAAAAACATGTGGTTCGATTTTTATTTGTATACCAGCCAAATATCCCGCATATCCCCCCGGTCCCCCTAGCTTGTTAGTGTGGGGAGGGGGAGTATGGCAAACACGATAATAAACCCTCAGAATCCATAAGGTAAATAGAACCACACTCCAAATTGTGTAGAGAATTTCGGTCACTAGTGTCAAATAAATACCACCTAATTTCCTAACCTACCCAATTGACCTCCAAACGGGGAGGCTCTGCCGCCCTCTACTACCCCCGATATTCTACCTAAAACCTCCTCGTTACAGGGAGTTTCGTACACCAAGTTGTTTCGTACCCAGGCCCGGTTTTGTTAGTAGTTTTCGTACACTGATTTTGATTTTTTTCGTATATACCTGGGCAGGATGGCTCGAAAATCCCTCGTAAGGGACAACTTAGAGTGGATGGCTACAATCACCTTTACGAGGGTGGCTGAGGAGATGCTCGTCCGAGCCGTCACTCCTCCCGTCTGTTATCGTGGCCTCTGGGTGGGGATATAGGGATCTTCTAGGGATACTTGTGGGAAAATCTGCTAACCAATCACAGAGCAGCAGCCTCTCATGACCCGGCTTTATCTAGCCAATCATCATGCTCTCAGCTGTCTCAGGGAGGGCCCGATAAATAATTTAAAGAACTTCAAATACCGCTGTTTTGCTAATCGGCCTCTTCGGAAATCGTCCCGCGGACTGCTTATTTAACCTATAACTCCTACATAAACTTAACACAAACCTATCATAAACCTTACCTAACCTAAACCGACCTAAACATAACTTAACATAACCTAAAACTATGTTTGCCGTGTTGAGCTAAGACGGCTGATTTCCGCAATGGGCCGATTTAGACTCACTATCGCCGGAAATGTTACGATTAATACATAGATGCCCCATTAGCCTTTCAAGCGTAATATTCTCCCCTGGATTACTACAGAGACGTACCCAGAGGTATACCTTGCTGCGCTGATGAAAAAGAACTAGGTTCGGTCTCGCGTGGCCCAACATTAGTATCTATAGACGCACTGCTGGCCCGCGCCGT